>PVKS010016075.1:0-44640 GCA_004027875.1 Aplodontia rufa
GGTGGTGCCTAACGCCTCCCCTGGGCCCGCCCCTTCCTGGGCCCTGAGTCTCCCACGTGGCCCTGGAGCTGGGAAGGAAATGCTGCCTGCCCATTGGTCCAGGGTCCTGCCAATCTGCATTTTGAATGACTTGCCAGATGTAAACTGAAAATGCTTGTGCAGAGGAAGTGGAGGCGTAGTCAGAGTTGTGGAAGTGAAGAAAATCAAAATAAGAAGGATCCAAAGGTCTGTGGGTTCTTTTTCCCAATTTCCCTGTGACAGTTGTAGTTGTTGTTGATAAATGAACCACAACAAAATGAATAATAACATTCTCCAGTCCACCGTAGTCTGTATACCCCTCTCTTGTCATATCTTAATTACATTGGTGTGTAAAACTCTCTGGTTGCCAAATAAAAGGAAATTTTGAAATAATGAGTAGATGAAATCTTGATAATTCAAGGCAGCAAAATGTTTCCATTCTGTCTTTGTCTTGCTAAATATTTCTGTGAAGGATATAGGTTAGTGTTAGCCTTGAGTTTTAATACCTTATAATGTGGATTAAAAAAAGAAAATATGGCGCTGCAGCGGTGGCTCGGTGGTGACTGTGCTTGCCTGGCATGTGAAAGTACACGGTTCAAACCCCAGCACCCATGTACACAACCAAGAGTCCGAACAACAAAAGCCACGTGAAAAACTCAATAAAAAATTGATTCTCTCTCTCTCACTGTCCTGCTTTCTTCATTAAAAAAAGAAAATATATTTGCTGATTGGTTTATTAATGAAAAGTGGCTTCACAATTTTTTCATTCAACATTTTCTATAAGCTAAAATTTTAAATGATTTAAGTATATAGTGTGTCCGTTTTTTTGCAGGTATGTATTTGAGGCACTTCCACCAGGCTAAAGTAAAATGACAAAACAAGGTTTGGTAACAATGCGAACAAATTGGAGTCCTTACATGTTTCTGATAAAAATAAGAAATAGTGTAGTCAGTTTAGAAAACAGTTTGTCAAAATGTTAAACATGGGAATACTACAGGATCCAACAGCATTTGATATAATGATATCAGTATGCTCATTATAAAATGCATACAATTTTAAGATCTAGCAGTAACAATTACTATTAAATATTCCTAAAAATGGGAATTCTTTCTAGTTACTCTTGGAGATGAAACATGCTACAGTCATCTGTGAAACAGGTTGGCAATTTCCAGTTAATCCAGGTACACCAAAGCAATCATCTATACTATTACAAGCCAGTTATCCAAGCTCATCAAAAGCCTATAGTCCTTCAATATTCTGCACAACATTCAGGATAGCTTTCATAATAATTATAAAAACTAAACTTCCTTTAACTGGTGAATGGATAAATTATTCTACGTCCATACAATGAAATATTTTAAAATAAGTAAAAGAGAGTTAGCCCATGGCTCATTGGGACCATTGCTTTTGAGCTTGTGTTGAGGTAGAGGATCACTGTGGGAGCATGTAGTAAAGCAAAACTTACTACCTAATGGTGGATAGGAAGCACAGTGAAAGGAAGAAAAAGATTGGGGCCCCAATGTTCAGTTCAAGAGCATGCCCACTGTGACCTGACTTTCTCCAACTAATCCCCACACCCTAAAGTTTCATCTGCCTCCTAATGGTGCCACAGGCTGGGGAATGCCTTAGACACACAGGCTTTTATGTGACTTTAGAGTTCCAAACTATGGCAATAGATACCCTTTAATCAAGCAAAAAAGACTATGGGATTCTAATTCAACCCTAGTATGATTTAGTTCTTGCATTTTCTGGCCAGCAGAAAGAAGCAGTGAACAAGTGAAGCTATCGAAATCCAAGTAGATAGGTGGACTGCTGTATCAGATGTTTGTTGCACTTTTTTCCTCTCTGTCTTGTGATCAGGCCAGTGAATGCCTGATGGGTTAACAGGAGTGGCAGATAGTCATATTAAAATTTGAGGAGTTAAATGTTTGCCAACCTTGGAATCATAGTGCCAAAGTGATGCTGGTTTTGTGGATGTTGGGTTCGTGTCCTTTTGGAGTCAAAGAATGAAACCGAGGGACACCAAGGCAAGCAGAGCAGAGTTTATTTAAGAAAGGATAGAAAGAAAAAGACTTCTGCAGGAGAAGGGAGTCTCAGAGCCAAGAACTCAAAGAGTGGGTGCAGCTCATTTTTCTTTTTTTTTTTTTTTTTTTTTCATTTTAGGTGAAGCAGATTCACAGTTTTGAAGCACAGATTCAAGTTCCCACCTTAAGGTTTATGGATCTACATTCTGACAAATGATCTCAGATTCATAAAAATGAAATTTCCATCTATAAATTTAAGTTCTAAAAAACTGGTTTTTTGTTGTTTTTTTTTTTTTTTTGAGGCTTCATTTTTCTTATAGTCTCTCAAGATTCTCTCCCTTTGGTTAATCATTGCCTTCCTTCCCCCTAAGCCTAGGAGCTTGAGTACAAGATTCTGATTTGAGCTAGTCTTTGATCCTGGGCCACAAACATTTTTTTTCTTTTCTTTTTTTTAATTTGTTGAATATGATCTTACAATTAAGGAGGAATCATTATAAAACAATCAAAACAAATGTATATTCACAGAGTGAGCCAAGACTGCTGCCATTCCATGGTTTCCCCACTTGGTTCCCCATGGTTTCATGTTTCCCCCAATTAAACCCCTGTGTTAAAAGGGCTTCTTGTGGAGGTCAGAGATTTCCTTCTTAGTTGATTCCCCCATACTCGCTCCCTCCAGTCTCCTTGATGTCCTTCCTATTCCCTCACCCGCTCTCTGCCACCTTCCCTATGTCTCCCAGCATCCTAGGCGAGGTTCCCCATGTGTAAAAGTTCATACATGTTGAAGTTACTATTAGCTTAGCCATCTACCATACTGTTGCCAGTTGTATTCTAGCTTCTACAAATGAGAGAAAACTTTCGGCCCTTGAGTCTCTGAGATTGACAGAATGGGAGAAAATCTTTGTCTGCTACACCTCAGACAGAGGGCTAATATCCAGAATATACAAAAAACTAAAAAAACTAAGCACAAACTCACAAATAACCCAATCAGTAAATAGCCTATGGAACTAAAAAGAAACTCAAGGAAGAAGTCCACAAGCATCATTATTAGCAGAAGGGAGTCGCTCTCTGGATGGCCATTGTTAGTGAAGGGGATGTGAAGCTGAAATGCACCTCTGTTTGCTTAGGGCAGTGGAATACTCTTTGCCCTCTCAGGAAAAATGACCATCAGTTAATTTTCTTCTTATCAACCCATATTATTCTGCTTCCACTGACTCTCTAACTTTTCCCGCTGTCTCAAAAGCTCAGCGAAAATGGCCCGAGGAAAAGGAGACAGAAAAAATTTTAAGCTTGCCTGCCGATGCCTATAATCTCAGAGACATGGAAGCTGGAGCAAGAAGTTTGCAAGTTTGAAGCCACCCTCAGCAACTTATGCCTTAAGCAATTTAGTGAGACCCTCTCTCAAAATATGAAAAGAAAAATGAAAAGAGCTGGAACTTGGTTCAGTGGTAAAGAAGTACCCCTTGGTTTCTAGTTTAATTTCCAAACAAACGGAAAAAAAAATGAAAGAGAAACTTGTACCAAAATCACGGAGCTTTGGAATTTATTCTCTTACTTTAGCAATTGTGGGTCAACGTTGATATAATGCTAACCAAGAAATAAATATGGTTATAACTGAAAGCCTCTAGCTCTAATCAAACAAAAAAGCTATAGGCAGCCAGAAAAAATGACATGCTATTACAGTGGCTGAGATGTTTCCTTGGGGACTGAAAATATCTGTCTGTTGGGAAAGAGGATATGGTCTATCCTTCCACTGGCTACAAAGCAAAGGGCTTACTGAGTTTATGACTTTGTTTTTTGCCCAACACAAGAACAAAACTGAAACTAACATACTGCTTTGTCTGATTCCTGCAGACATAAGTAAGCTGGTCAACAAACATACTCATTGAAATAAAAAAAAATAGCTGAAGATCTCCAGCATTATGAAAGAGTATTAATACCTGGGAAAACATATGACAAAAGAAACAGAACTATTTAAAAGTAAACAAGCAAACAAAATTCTTTAGATAAATAAACATACTGCGAATCTGAATGATCATCATAGTTAATTGTGAATTAACCATTTGGAAATATTAAAAATATTTTAAATTATAAAATGAATAGCTAAAAGTAATGGAGTGCATATTAAATCAGATATAAAAGTAGCTAGAATGAATTAATGAACAGAAGTATTGGTGAAGAAACTACTTCAGAATCATTGAAAACTGAGAGAGAGAATGAGAGTAGTCAGGGTGTATGGAATTTAAAAAGAAGTTGCCTATTTGTCATAGAAAAGTGATAGGAGAGAAACTATAAATGAAACAAAACATCTGAGAAAACTTTGACAACCTTTAATAAAAGATAGATGATTTCTAAAAATGTCAATATCACAATATATAGAATGATCAAAATTAAAAACAAACACATATATCTCTAAAAAATGAATAGTGAACATAAATATAAAAAGAAAAGGATTTTAACATTTTTTTTCCTTAAGGGAAATAATACCATTCCAAGGGAAAAGTTTAAGAAATAAGTCTAACTTTCTAAAACAAGCATGTCAAATAAAAGAAAATAAAGAAATAGCTTAGAGGTATTAAAGAAAAATTACTTTTTAAATAAACATCTTATACCTTGATAATATAATTTAAATGAAAAAGTGTAACAAAAATATTTATTGTGACAAAAACATCTAAATATTTATGTGACAGAGGCTATTCTTGAATAACAAACTCCAGGTAGATGTGCTCAGAAAGATTGAGGTTTAGAAACAGATAAATGAGTTAAATAAAGAAGAACTGAAATTGCAGTATAGATCAATGTATAAAGAAGTATTGGGGGGGCTGGAGCGGTGGCTCTGTGGTTACGCACTTACCTGGGATGCAGGAGTACACGGGTTCAAACCCTAGCACCATGTACACAATGAAGCGTCAGAGCAACAAAAACCACATGAAAAATCAAATAAAATTGTTTCTTTCTCACTCACTGTACCTCTATCTCGAAGAAGAACAAGAAGAAGAAGAAGAAGAAGAGGAGGAGGAGGAGGAGGAGGAGGAGGAGGGGGAAGAAGAAGAAAAGGAAGAAGAAGCAGCGTTGATGACTGTGCCTAGATTTTTTATTGCTATTGTAAACAATAATTTTTCTAATGCTTTCATGGTAATTAGTGCCTGCATATTTAAATTATTTATTTTGACAGCCTTTTCCCTGGTGTTCTTGCTAAACTCTCTAATGAGTTTATGTAAACAATGTAGGAGGAAAAATATATAAATTACTTACATGATAATTTCTTCTGCAAATAATCAACACTTGCCCAATTCTAGTCATATTCAGACAGAAAAGCTGCCCACTCATTCATGGTTTTTGTGGGGTACAGTTGGATCCTCTAACATCACAATTAAATTTCTAGAAATCAATGTCAAGGAAGAGCTTTGGAAAGCCACAGAAGTGACATTAATTTTAAGGGAATTTAATTCAATGACAGGGGACTTGCCATCTGAAATTACAAAGGCAAAGGGAAAGAAAATCTTTATCATGTGCTAATTGTCTCCCTGACATTCTATATCCAATGAAAATACCTTTCAGAAACGAGGATAAATAAACCATTCCCAGATGAAGGGAAACTGCTATATAGTTTGCTGCTAAAAAGAAAAAAAAATATTGCCCTGAGTAATGGCTAAAGAAAATTTTCTACAAAAACATTCTAACAGAGGTGGCTTTGAATTGCAGGAATGAACAGCATAAAAATAGTTCTAAAGAGTGTAAAATACAGCAGACTAGGGCTAGAGTGGTGCCTCAGCAGTTTCAGTGCTTGCCTCGCATACGCAAGGATGTGGGTTCAAACCTCCAACAAAGTGTAGAAGCAATGAAAGCTGCATGAAAAACTGAATAAATTTGATTCTTTCTCTCTGTCTCTCTCTCTCTCTTAAAATATACACACACTCACATATAATAGATTATACTTCTAACAAGTTTCTTAAATCTTATTTGTTAGTTGAAAGAAACTTGTGAGAAATTTCAGGGAGAAAGATATGTAGTGTAAATAAAGCAAATCATGATTTTCAAACACAGGGTAAAACAAATACTTTAAAAGTAATAAATTCCATGAAAGGGAATTTTCTATACTACATTTACGTATTCAAACATCAATGCCACTAGACCAGTCCATGATTTTTCCATTTCATATATGTGTACATGCCATACACACACACACACACACACACACACACACACACACACACAGTGAGAGAGAGAGGGAGAGAGAAAGAGAGAAAAACTATAACAAAAATTATATAAGGGTATATACTCATGAGCTTTAAAAAATAAATGGAAATTAAATCGTTAAAGATACTCAGCAAATTCAGAGGAAGGCAAGGAAAGAAAACAGAGGAGAAAGAAACAGATCATATGAACAAAAAATAAATACAATGGCAGGCTTAGGTTTAAAATATCAATGTTTTTAAATGTGAGGAGGAGAGAAGAATAATGGCATAGTTCAGTAAAGTACTGAGTTTGAAGCTTGACCAAAATGCGAAATCTGTTATCACAACATCACATGGATACAGTTCCAAGATAGTTTCAGACAAAAGGAGTGTGTGGATCCTGGGACTCAGTACTGAAACAAAAGTGTCACTTGGAGATAAGTAACCGCAGGCCAGTGGACAGCTCTGTGTGATCTTCATTTTTAAAAGTGCATAACAATCATATGTATAGAATGATAAGAAGAAATGACCACCACCAACAAAAAATCAGATGCTGTTTTGTCAGAGTATTTCAAACGTCGTATTATTACTCCCTCTAGTGACACGGTTTTCCATTTCCTCTGAATTTCAGAAGGAAAATCTACTCCAGTCTGTGTGGCAATGAGAAATTCATCTGAAAATGTTGAGTTTCAGTGTCCTCATCTGTAACATGGGGATAATAAACCTCACCACAGACTCTGTTGTATAGTTGAAGTAATATAATATGAAATACCTAAGGCATTCTAAGCACTCTACAAAGGTTTCAATACATACCGGCAGCAAGTATTTGAAACAGTGATTTCCACAATGCGCAATTTCAAGCCAGAAACCTAGAAAGCTGATATTTGTTGATGTGAAATAATTTGCATGCCTTTCAGAGATTTCTAGACTTTATTTAAAGTACACACATTTTTAAAGCAATTCTGTACTGAATAATATTCAAGATTTTTGTTCATTTTATGCTTACAGAAACTCCAGTATTTGCAAAATTTTACAAATACATGTAGAATCTTTAATCTACCCAAGGCAATTTTATAAAAGACTCATCAAAATGTCATGGGGGAAACCAGACATAGTGGCTCATGCCAGTAATTCAGTGACTAAGGAAATGGCTTTCAAGTTTGAGGCCAGTTTAGCAACTTGTCTCAAACATATCTAAAAAATAAAAAAGGAGTGAGGATGTTACTTGGTGGGAAAAAAAATCAGGTAGCCTACAGGTTAAGTAAACCCCCAGACTCCAGAAGATTCCTTTGGGTCCAGATAGCGCCTGCCAAAAGGACTACTAAATGCGGTGTGAATATTCTGCCATCTTGTGGTCGTATGGAGTTAGGTTTCCTAAAGGGTTTGTACGTGTAACTGGTAATGAATTCCGAATTTTCAGGTTTAAAGAAAGATGAATGAAAATTTATCCCGTTCTACATGAGACTGTTGGTTTCACAGAGTAAAATTTCTGTGTTGTTTTATCACTTTCCTTCCCTAAAAATAAGCAGAAGCTATGGACTGATTTAAATGTAGAAAATGAGCCACATCCTCACTCTTTCATAGTCTGGCATATAGGAGCCCAGAACTGTTCCGGTATCAACATTCCCTTGGCAGTTAGAGAACAGTACTACTCTCCTGTGTTAAGGAAAATATAGTGCTTGCAATGATGCCCCACATACTTAGACGTTTAGCACATTTGAAAATTCACAATTAGCCCTACCATAGGACAGTTGTCAGTTTGGATACCTTGAAAGATCCCATTATTTTTGTCTCCATATGAATCTACACAGATGATCACATAGTTGTATATCATGGATTATAGTATAACATTATGTTATAATGCTCTTATAAGAGAGTTAAGAATGTTAAGAGCATCATTTTGACTTTCAAGGTTCCCTGTGACACAGATCCGTTTTTGTGCTCGCCACGATCTATTGTGACCCAATAATCATACTCTCTACTCCGGTTTTGATTGTTAAAGCTGTTGTGTTTTTTTTCCACTTTTGCTCCACGGGTCTGGTTGACCGTGAATAATTTAAGCGTACACACACACACACACACACACACACGCATGCATGTAAGCCACACCACATCAGTTTTGAGGCTTCTGAGTCCTATGATCACACTACCTCCTCCCAACAGTACAAGATTTTCCATGCAGTGAATAAATGTAATGCCGGTGTATAAACACTCATGATAAGCTGTGATCATGGGAGTGGTATTAGAGAGTATTCAGAAAATTGGATCATATATCTCACACTTTCTTGGAGATCTTTAGTCTATGAAGCAGATTTAGGGTCACTTGATTTTCATCTCTGTAGCAAAATGAAGTTTGTATTTCCTATTATTTATAAGGGAAAGGACATGAGAAAAACCTAGAGAATTTCCTTTTTTATAAACTTTCAAATTAAAACGGTGTTTTTATGCAAGAAAAACAATCTCAGTGAAGCTACAAAGATCATGTGTTAGACTTGGTGTACCTACATTGTTTATAATGTTTTACTAATGTTTAGATTCACAGATACTTATTTGACAAAGGCAAGGGTTTGGGCTTCTTAATTATTGAATATATTAATACTTTACAGCACTTAAAACTCAACATTTTTAATTTTTCTTCCACTATAATTTTTTCTTATGTGAAATTACTACTTAAACTTGCTGTTATTAAATTGGTTTTATGCAGGTTTGTAAAATTTTAGGTCCACCAATGATGTATGCAAAAAATTGTTTATCTCAACTTCTCTGATAGTGGTTTTTATCATTTGCTTGATTTATTAGTAGCTGTACAAAACCAGCTAATTTTAAACACCAGATATTTTCCTGAGATTTACACATTTTAATTCATTTATCCATTATAAGAATCTTATGAAATACATACTATAATTATCTCTGGATTATAGATAAGAACAAAGAAGAATCATCTTGCTCAGCCACAGGGTAATTATTAGGAGATGGAGGGGCTCTTCAGTTCTTGCATGAGAGCTGTCCTCAAGTACTCCTGTGCCCTGTGGTCCCTTTTCCTTCTCTCTGCTTTTGGCTGCCAAGAACTAAGCAGCTTTCATCTGCTGTGACTTTTGGCCATGATGTGCTGACTCACTTAGACCCAGAGCAATGGTGTTGGCCATCTTTGGACTGAACCTCTAAAACCATGAGCCAAAATAAACTTTCCTCCTATAAGTTGTTCTTGTCAGGTATTTTGGTCACAGATTGCAAAGCTGACTGGCATATCTTTCCTTCATAAAAATTTCAGTCTGAGGGCATAGAAAAAGCATGAAAGTTTTATTTAGTGAGTTGGAAATGACACTCTGAGTGAGGTATGACACTCTAGTGAGATGCCTTCAAAAGAGGACACCACTTGGAGTTTTCTATGTGACAGAGCCTCCTTCCTCATGAGTATTGTATTTAGAGTGGTTCCTGAAAAATCCTGCCAAGGTTTAATGTGCCTATGCTAATTTCACCTTGTTGGGACTTTTTCCACACAACATTTATCCATTTTCTCCAGATTCATAGGGAGATGACCCCTGGGCAGTGCCATGGCCAGTTGTATACTGCACAGAAGCAGAGCCAGAATTTTATTTGCCCTTCCTCTCTTGCTAGTGTCTTCCTAGCTACCTACTCTAAGGTAAGTCCTACTATATCCTGATTTCACACCATTGAGTGACATTGCTGCCCATGATATTAACTTCTGCATTATATACCTATAACTATTTTAATACCATGAAATTGCAGATTCCAACTGAATACTGTCTCTGTTTCAAAATACTTTAAGATTTATTATATATTCAATAAAATTAGGAAAATGATATATGAATATTTACATATTTAATGAAAGTATGTGTATGCTAAATAAGAGTTCTTGTCTCCGTTAACTAAAAAATAAAATAGCCCTTTTTATGATTTACAAACAATATTCGTGATTCTGAATGCTATTAAGATAATAAAACAACAGTGTACATTAGGGGCTTCTTCACTTTATTCACTCCAGAAGCTTTTTACAGTCAATAAACTCAAGGGTTTGGAGTGGCATACATTTTTATATTTCGTAAATATAATGAAGCTTTGAATCAGGAAACAAAAGTTGGAAAATGGAGACAAAGTTATAACTTTATCATTTGCTTATTTGAATTTTACTTAGACATAGACTTATTCTTCCTCCTTCCTCCACCTCACCTAGGAAATATCTATGAATATATTTCTTTCCTGCAGGGTGCAAATTATGTAATTGGATTGAAAATTTTAAGAAGCATAATGTTAATGTCTGAAAAGAGCATATTGTAGTGTAAGAGAATCAATATTGGCAAATATGTCATAGCAAACTACAGGATTAATTGGGTATCTGGCACGCATAACTCAGAAGTCAAGGCTGGTGTTTAATTACTCCAAAACTTAATACTAACTTGATTTGCTGAAATATATCACAATAATTGAAAATATGAAAAAATGAGTAATTGCAATGCATTTAATTTTCTAGGAGGAAATTGTTATATTTTGATAAGAGTTTTTGTAATTACTTCAGGCTATTATACAGTTCAGCTACATCCTACCTACGGTGTCCCAGGATGAGTCACTGCTCCCCTGACAGTAATATGCTCAATAACTGAGGTAAAAAAATTATTGAAAGATAGTGTTGGGGTTCAGAAAATGATGTTCCAAATACCAGAGTTCTGATACATTGAGAGGCCTTAGAAGGTACCTCAGAATCAAAGTCCTTCTTACCTTTCCTTGCTTCTCTCCCACCCAGTACAGAGAAAGCTTTCTGTAAATTTTCCTATCTATCTACCTGACCAGATCTGCTAAGAAGTACACAACTGCCTTTAGACTTCTTACTGAAATTTCATTAACCAGAGAAGATCAAACTTATGGTACAGGAGGATTAGTTTGTCAACACACCCTGGCAGAATTTTGTCATATGCATACTTGTCCTGTAGATTGGAGAATAATTTATAGATCATTGTATATTCAGCTGGCCAAAAAAAACTTTGTACCAGGACATTGTATATTTTCCAAACCCTTTGAGCTTCTCATAAAAATTATTTACTTTTTGCCTGACACTCCCTATTGTTTTCCTGCCTTGTAGAAAACAAGTTTTATGAGTTTTTGAATTATGTTGGAGTAATGGGTAATGACTACTGTGACATTCCTTCATCTAGTCAAAAATGATAATTATCCAGAATATAAATAATAATAAATGCTGGCAAGAATGTGGGGAAAAATATATACTCATGCATTGTTGGTTAGACTTCAAATTAGTACAACCTCTCTGGAAAAAAATATGCAGATTCTTTAAAAGACTAGAAATTGACCTACTATATGCTCCAGTTATCCCACTCCTTAGTATTTGTCCCACAAAACTAAAATTAGAATACTATAGTGATACAGGCCCATCAATGTGTACAGAAGCACAATTCACCATAGATAAGTTATGGAACCAGTCCAGATGCCTGTCAGCAGATGAATGAATAAAGAAAATATTGTATATAGACACAATGGTGTCTAAGTCACTAAGAAAAATAAAATGATGACTTTGCTAGTAAATTGATGGAACTGGAGAACATTTTGCTAAGTGAAGTAAGCTACAATCAGAAAGTCAAGTATAGAATATTTTCTCTCATATGTGGAAGTTAGAATAAATTAAGGAGAAAAAAGAGGGGTAAATATCATGAAAATACAGGAAGAATCAGTGAAACAGAAAGGAGAATGAGGAGGGAGATGAATGGATGGTAAAAGGGAGAAAATGCATAATTTTTTTAAAATTATGCTGTTCACATATAGAAATATTCCAAGTGAAATCCATGTTTAGATAGATCTATTCAGCACTATTTAAAAAGCAATAAATAAAAAAAATATCAAAAGAGCACAAGAGGAGGAATATGTGGACTTAGCGGGGCAGAAAGAGGAAATATTGGGGACTGAAATGGGGCAATTTAAATTCCAAAAATTATGCCAAAATGAATCCTATTATGTATAATTATAAGACACTAATAAAAGCATTAAAAACACCTTTTAGTCTTCATTGTAGTGTTGCAATTCTGTTTGCTTGACAATAATTCAACATTCTACCTTTGAGTCTTCCCTAAATCTATGAATAGAAGTTGTTCCTGCTCATTTGGCGCTAATAACATAATATCGGTATTTCATTAGGTACTTATTTATTTCTCAAACATTTCTAGAGGGGTCTTGCAGAACTGAAGCAACCACAGTAGTCTTCTGTGATTGATTCTTGTGAAGATTTCAAGTGTGTTGCACAGGTAAGGAGGCAGGAGTTTATTGGAAAAGGTGAAAGTAAGGTCCCAGAGCACAGGGTACTTAGTAAATTGCCTCTGTGGAGAAAGCTATAGGTTTCACAGAGTCTGGATTTTTAAACAGTTTTAGTCTCTTTGTTCTTGTCTTATTTCTCATACCACCTTTTGATTAATGATTTGTTACCCTTTGTGTGTTTTTGTATAACCCTCAGCAAATTTTCTTTATAAGGGTCATGATGACCAGTTCATAAGAGATAGCAATGACTCACATTTGAAAGAAAGTTTCCTTAAGGAGTTATAATTAGCTATGGTTAGTGGAGATTTGACATACCAGTCCCTATTTTCCAGATGCTTGTATGCATTGACAAAGTTCCATTTTATTCCCAGTCCTGTGACATACACACTTGCTTTGATGTATATGCTTAATATCTTCTCTGTAAGTTATCTGTCTGTACTTTCCTCTCCCTACCCACACGTCCATGGCTGACTATCTATGTATCAAGGCTATACAATGTTTTGCTAGAACTTTTACACTTTTTGAAATGAGGAAAATATCATCCTCTGTATATGTAGTATACTTTTTAATTAATTATTGACAAATTGTTGTTAAATTAATGGTACACAAAACTTCTTAAATTTATGCTTCACAATATTTACCTAGAAATGGCAAGGTAACAATGAGACATCTAATATACTTTCAGTTAAACAAGTGTTTTGTCCACTTTTGCTTTGTTGTGACCAAAGGACCTGATGAGAACAACAGAAGGTAGGAAAAGTTTATTTTGTTTTGTTGACTCTGTATCTCTGGGCCAGAAGTGAGGCTGAATCATGATTCATGATGGAAGAACATGGAAGAAGAAAGAAGCTCAGGGCATGGCCATCAGGGAACAGAAACCTCTGTTCACCAGGGACAAAGTATGAAAACCAAAGACATGGGCCCAGTGTCTGTCTCCTCCAGCCACATTCTACCTGCTTAGAGTTACCACCAAACTAATGCTATCAGTGGATTAATCCACTCATTAGGTTACGACTCTCAAAATCTAATAATTTCACCTCTGAGCATTCTTCTATTATCTCACACATGAACTTTAAGGAGACAACTCTTGTCTAAACCATGACAGCAATATTTTCCCTGCAAGTTAAAACTTGACTCTTTTTGCTTGGTGGAATTTGTTTTAATGATTAATATAAAAGTAAAGAATTAACTATTTGTTCAGGGAATTACAAGCATGAGGTTGGTTAAAGTCAATGGAGAAAGAAGAGCAGAAAGTTCAAAAGAGGAAGACCTGCTTTAGCACAGGTTACTGTTGAGAGATGCAGTTATGCCATTAGTTGAATTATGTCAACTAAAGAAATATAAATCACATTTTTAAATTTGAGGAAAATGTTGTACTTGACATCTCACTCAAGTAATAAGGAAGCTTAAACTAGCGTTATTTCAGGATGTATCCGAATAGGAGTGTAGCATTGATGAAAATATACTGATTGTCATAAATAATTTTTAAAATTTAGGATCTTGAGTGTAATTAAAAACATTTAGATTCAGCAGGCACTAAGATAAAAGAATCTGTAATGGTGCTATTTTGGAGGTTAAAGCAGGACTTAAAAAAGGAATTTGATACCAGCCTGGGCCACATAGTGAGACACCAATTTCAAACAAATATATATATCTAGAAGGTATCTCATTTTCACAGCACAGAATAGATACAAGAAGCAAAGGGTTATTTTATTTCAGTGTGACAGAGACAAGTAGCTTTGCAGAATTCTTTAACTGATTGGTGTTCACATCCAAGGACTTTGACTTTTGCTTCACAGTTATTATGTTCATCATAGTAGGAGCAGGGGTTGGCTGAAAGAAAACAGTATGATTAAAAGCATGAACTAATTGATTCTGAATGTAAATAAGTGATGAGTTAAATGAGATCCCCATGAAAGAAAAGACAAAGGTCTTGTCTTAATATAAAACAATTTTTCATCAAAGATTTTTTTTCATCCACATCTAATCAAAGATGAGCTATTTTCCAATTATCTTGTCATTTTGAAAGCACCAATGGCATTAGCAATATAAAATAAAACATTAAAAGTCTCATTCATTTTTTTAGTTTATGCTCTTTCATGCAAAGATCAACGTTTTGCTTTGGATAATATTAAAGGTAATATACAGTGAATATAAAAATTGAATAAAAAGCCAGCAAGGAAGATGGCAATCTACAGAAATCCTTAATGCTGGAGCAGCTCTTCAAGAATGAATCAAATCAACAGTTCTGCATCAGCAAACTGAGAGGCATTGGGTATTGAAATTAGTACTTCTACTACACTGAACCTATGCATTGATGATGAGATATACTGAAAGCACAAGATAAAACAATCTCATTGTAAAAGAGGAAGAGGAATTCAATTTAAAAGATATGCAAATTTAAGACTCTGAAGACATAGATAAAAATAAAAACAAATCTCCTTCCCCCCATATTTTACAATCCTCAAAGTAATCCATGGATATGGAATTAGCTGAAATTCCAGGGAAAGACTATTAAAAATATTAAAATTATTAACAAGCTAAAATATTATCTAAGAAATGAATTAAGGAAACAAACATAGAAGGTGAAACACTATTTCATTAAAAAGAAATTCAGAAAAAAAATCCATCAAACCTCCTGGAAATGAAAGAAAAAAAATCATAACTACTAAGCAGCACTACAGGAAATACTGAAAGAAATTCTATCCAAAGAAACACTTGAAAACAAACCCAAGAGCTTCCAAATGGATTAAACCCATTGGGAAAGCTGTCATGCAAATGAATATTAGGACTGAATTAAAATTATAAAATAAATCAAAATATCAGGAATTAATAAACATATCTCTATAGCATCACTGAATGTAAATGATTTCAATTTCCCAGTTAAAAGACATAGACTGGCAGAGCAAATTTAAAAACAAGACCCAACTATATGCCATTTGCATGACTCATTCATACACTGAAAGTGAAAGAAAGGAAAAAAATATTCCTTGAAAATAGAGTATAAAAGCAAAGAGTAGTTGCTGTCCACATATCCAAAAAGGCAGATTTTTGAGCAATAATTTATCAGAAGAGACAATGAAGGTGACTACATAATGATAAAGGAAATAATTCAACAAAAATATGTAACGATGCTAAATACTTATGCCCCCCAAATTTGGTGCACCTAATTACATAAAATAAGAAATCCTCAACATTAAGTCCCAACTAGACCCTGATACAATAATACTGGTCTTCTACACAATTAATCAATAAAGACACTTCTAACCTAAATAGTACTATTCACCAAATGCACCTACGATATCTATAGAATATTTCATTCAACAAAATTGAATTTTATTTGCCTTTCAGTAGCACATGGAATCTTCTCCAAAATAGACCATGCCTTAACTGCTGAAGTATCATTTCTCTTTACTACTTTTCTCTGACTTCTAGTACATCATTCAACAACTACAGGCATAACTTTTTTGGTCTTGAATGCAAAAATTAAATTAATTCCCCACTCTTCCTCCCCTTAAGGCATAGATAATTAGTTGATTTTTTGAGAAGGCACCTGTCTCTAACTATAATTCTTTTCAGAAGTAAGATATAAAAAGTGAAAGATAGAGAAAGATAAGGGGAGAGATAAGAAAATGAGAATGACAAAGAAGAAGAAATGAAAGAGAGAAAACCAGGAGGAAAAAAAAATCCAACCTTAACAGCAAATAAAATGAAGGAAAGTCAGTTTTCTTGTCTTCAGAGCAGGAAGCCACAGGATGTTTTACCAGGATTTGTTTTTTTTTTTTCCACAGATGTTTTAACATTTATTTAAAAAGTATCCATGGGGATTAAAGAATTATGTTTGCAGGAAGCCTCTGTTACAAAGAAAATTTTGTTATCTAAGGAAATTAACATGCATTTGGCTGATATTTCCCTTTAGGCAAGATTTAGTTAAGAGATGGGTGGAGCAAGATAGCACAGGAATAAGATCTTCCAGTCACATTTTTCCTTAGAAACATCAATTCCAATAGCTATTCATGCATTAAACTACCCTCACAAGAGTTAAAAAAAAAAAAAAAAACTAGATCAGACATCCTAGTACTGGTTTTAGCATAATACTAAGAAAAGATATTTTGAAGAATGCATGAATGAAAAAGTTATTCTTATTGCTCATCATCATACAGAAACATCTGTTACCTGCCTTGGAGCAGGAGAGGGAGTTAAGTCCAGGTCATATTCTTAGATCCCAGTACTAGGCCCAACACAGTAAAAGCCTCCACCTATGGCTCCTATCCCCAGGTCATTGACAATGGATTGAGTTTCTGGACATGTGACAGTCTGGTGGCCAAAGAACTGCCTTCATCACCTCTTCCCAATGTCAGACAGCTCCAACTGGACAAAGACTCTATTCACTGGTAGGCATGGCAGGAGATTAACACAGTACATAGCTTTGGAACTCTGTGCTGAATCAAACAAATCCAATACTGAAAGATCCAACTGGCTTTTGAGCCCAGTACAGTGCCTATTGACAAAACCTCTGGACCTGTCTCAGTGCTGGGAGGAGACCCGTAGGCTTAGGGAGAGAAATATGTATTCTGGCCAGTGTCACTCTCAGCTGACTCAACAGACTCGGGCCACAAATATATCACATGAAGTAAACTGATCTGAACAGCATGGGCCTTGATCCTGTACTATCAGTGTACTGGTCATGTCTGGGTGTGACCCAGGGTTGCATCATTGGTGGCTACAGGGCTGCCCATGCCATCCCTCCTCCAACTGCAGGCTACACAATGAAGAGAGATGTGTGGCCTGAGAAAAGAAAAGAAAAGTAAGGGCCAAGACATGTGTCAGGAGCCTGGGGCCAATTTTTCCTTGGTGAGGCAATGTGACAGGTAGCCTTCCAGGACGCTTGAGGGCCAATAACTGTGGACCATGTGCTTGAACCTACCTTAGACCTACAAAAAAGCCTGTAGGGACTGACTGCTCTTTGGAGGTACTCCTTTGGCTCATTCAGAACAACACACCAGATGTGGATTTGGGACAATCCCTTCAGTACTAAAACAGTAGCAGACCCCAAGTAACCTGGACCTAGGTACAACCCAGTGCTGATATTACAGAAGTGACTACAGACTCAGATAAAATGTGCTTCATGGTTAGAATTTCTGGGAGGACAGGAATAAAGTCAGATTAGGAAGACTGGGATAAAGACTCAATCCTTTAATTCAAGAAATTGTCACATGCAATAGTACAAAGGGCTTTTAGGAACCCAAAACCCTACCTAACAGTCAAAAGTAAGGTATCAGAAACTAAGCCAGCAGTAATCAGTACAAGAAAACTCTCAGATAAAGAAGTTAAAATAGGTGTTTTAAAGAAACTGAATGAACTTGAAAAAATGCAGAAAAATGATTTGTTGCTGTTAACAGCAGACCTTAAAGAAATAGAAACAATTAAAAAATAAAATAAATTCTTGAACTGAAAAATACATCAAGTGAAATAAAAAAACATGACAGGAGGCATTAATAGCATGATAGAAAAAAAAGAAAGAATTTGTGAACTCAAAGACAAGTAATTTAAAAATAAGTAGAGGAGACAAAAGAAAAAAATGAATGAAGAGGAATGAAGAAACTTGTGTGAATATTGAGTCACTATTAAAAGATCAAATAATCAGTTTATTGGGGTTCAAGAAGAACTTGAGAATGCCAAAGGGAAGCTTATTAAAAGAAAAAGCAGAAATGTGCGGTAAACTAAAAAAGATACAACATCTAACTAGATATAGGAAATTCAAATGTCACCTGTCAGAATTAACTTTAACCATGTCTTCCCAAGATACCATATATCAAAGTCTCAAGGGTAAAATTTACAAATACAAGTCTCAAGCCTAAAACACACACATATTTGGGGGTGTCTTAATTTATTTGATAGAATACTTCTCAGGCCAAGAGACAGTGGCATGACACTTTCATAAAACTAAAGGAAAGAAACTACCAAACAAGAATACGGTATCTAGCAAAGCTATTCTTTAAAAATGAAAAATAAAGCTATTCCTTAATAAAAACTGAGAAAACATACCTCCAGCAGACCTGTCCTATGAGAAATGTTCAGAGGAGTTTCTCAAACAGAAAGAAAGAGATCTTAATTCATAAGGAGAAAACATGGTAAGATGTAAAAAAACTCCCTGGTGAGAGAAATTATACAAATTCAGAATGCTCTAATATTGTATGTAAGGCACATGAGTCATTCACATCTCTAGTACAAGCACTGAAAAAAACATTAAAATGAATATTACTGTTAAGACATAGATAATATAGAGATATGTAAAGTGTTAATTTTGATTGATATCAAACCTTCAAAATGTGGTGAGAAATGGAGTGCAAATGTGGCGTTTTCTTATCAATATATTTTATCTTTTTTTGTTTATATTTTTATTTTTATGATCATGCTAAGTCATTATCATTTTAAAGTAACTTGTTATGACCAGAAAATCATGGTATATAGAAAGCAAAAAATGTATACAAATGAAAAACAACAAGCAAGAATAAAGCATGCCACTATAATAAATCACTTAACTATAAAGGAAGATTGTAAGAGAGGAAGAAAAAAGAAAAAAAAACAAAAGAAACTAAAACAATACTTGAAAACAAGTTACAAAAATGGCTGTAGAAAGAAGGACAGTAAGAGAGAGAGAAAGAGGGAGAGAGAATCAATTTTTATTTAGTTTTTTCACATGGCTTTTGTTGCTCTGACACTTACTTGTGTACGTGGGTGCTGGGGTTTGAACCCATTTACTCACACATGCTGGGCAAGCACTGTAACCACTGAGTCACCACTCCAGCCCCACCTATCAATATTTTTAATGTAAATGGATTACATTTTCCAATTAAAAGACATAGAGTGACTGAACACAAAACAAACAAAAGTCAATTATATATGTTGCTTATAAGAAACTCACTTTGCTTCTAAAAGCATACATAGATTGAATGTGAAGGGATGGAAGAACTAAATAAATGATAAAAGAAAGAAAAATGTGGGGCAATATCCTTGATGAACATGGATGCAAATATCCTCAACAAAATACTAGCAAACTGAATCAAACAGCACATTAAAGTTCATTCAACCTCATCAAGAGGAATCAATCCCAGGGATGCAGAGATGATTCAACATACTCATATCAATAAACATGATACATAACTGCAACAGAAAGGACCAAAAGCATATAATAATCTAAATATATGAAGAAAGGGTATTTGATAAAAGTCAACATCCCTTCATGACAAAAATGCTGAAAATATGAGATATTCAACCTGGAAGCCCATTTACAACAAGTCAATAGCCAACATTATGCTGAATGGGGAAAAGCCAAAAATTGTCTCTCTAAGATCTGGCAAAACATAAGGATGCTCACTATATCCACTTTAATTTAACATAGTTCTCTATAAGTCCTTGAGGTATAATCAGGAGAAAGAAAAGAAATAAAGTGATTCAAATTGGGAAAGAAGCCAAATCATCACTATTTGCAGTGATCTTATATATCAAAAATTCCAAAGATTGCAAAAAATATTGTAATAAATGAATTCAACAAAATCTCAGGACATACCAATATACAGAAATCTGTAGCATTGCAATAGGCAATAGCAAATTCTCTGAAGTAGAAATCAAGAAAATAGTTCCATTTACAGTAGTTTCAAAAATACATTTACCTAGAAATGAATTACACTAAAGACAGAAAATCTCTCTGCAATGATAATTACAAAACATTGATGAATGGAAATAAAAAATGCACACCAAAATAGAAAGACATCCTGTGTTCATGGACTGAAAAAATCAAATTGTTAAAATGCCCATACTACCCAAAGCAATCTAACATATTCAATGCAATCCCTATCAAAATACCAATTCTATTTTTCAAATATCTAGAAAAAAATCTTAAATTTGTATGGAACCATAAGAAGCCCCAAATAGCCAAAGAACTCTTAAGTAAAAAGAACAAAGTAGGAAATAATATACTACATGATTCCAAAATGTACTTCAAAGCTGGAATAATACAAACC
Source organism: Aplodontia rufa (assembly GCA_004027875.1). Classification (NCBI taxonomy): domain Eukaryota; kingdom Metazoa; phylum Chordata; class Mammalia; order Rodentia; family Aplodontiidae; genus Aplodontia; species Aplodontia rufa. The sequence continues at coordinate 20,524 of PVKS010016075.1, forward strand.
ACATGATATTGGTGTGCACATACATTGACCCAGGTAACAGAACAATGAGCTTAGAATTAAAGCCATACATTTTCAGACAACTGACTTTTCACAAATTGCTAAGAACACATACTAGAAAAGGAGAATCTTTTCAATAAATGGTGCTGGTGAAATTGGGAATGCATATGCAGAGGAGTGAAACTAGGCCCCTCTCTCATCTATTACAAAAGTCAACTGAAAATTGATTAAAGAGGCTGGGCATGGTGGTACATGTAGTCTCACCAACTCAGGAGGTTGAGGTAAAAGGATCACTAGAGCCCATGAGTTCAAGATCAGTCTGAGCAGTGTAGTGAGCCCCCATCTCAAATAAATAAATAAATAGATAAATAAATAAAAAGAAAGAAAGAAAGAAAGAAGAAAGAAAGAAAGAAAGAAAGAAAGAAAGAAAGAAAGAAAGAAAGAAAGGGTTGATGATTTAAATTCAAGAGCTGAAGCCATGAAACTACTAGAAAAAAAGTATAGGGGAAGTTTGTCATGACATGGCATGGGCAAGGACTTTTTTGGAGAACATCTCAAAAGCATAAGAAACACAAGCAAATATAGACAAATGGGATTATACCGAAGTAAAAAGGTTCTGTCTAGCAAAGGAGACAAACATCAGAGTTTAGTGACAAACTGCAGTACGGAAGAAAATATTTGCAAATTAAATATCTGATAAGGGGCTCATACCCAGAATATATAAGGAAATCCAAAAAAAAATGCAATACCATAAAACAAAGTGGATTAAAAATGGGCAAAATTTTTTTAAATGGACATTTCTCAAAAGAAGACATACAAATGTCCAACAGGCATATGAAAAACTGTTCAGCATCATTAATCATCTGGGAAATGCAAATCAAAACCACAGTGAGATATCACCTCACCCCAGAAAGAATTGCTATTACAAAGAGACTAAAGATAGTGCTGGCAAGGATGTGGAGATAATGGAACCCTTATTCACTGGTGAGAATGTAAATTAAAATACCCATTATGAAAAACTATTGGAGGTAATACTAAAAATCTTTTTTAAAAACTACTCTATAACACAGGAATCCCATCACTGGGTATTTATCCAATTAAGGTGAAATGGGAGCGTGTGGAGGAGATATCTGCAGTCCCATGTTTATTGCAGCACTATTCACAATAGCCAAGGAAAGGAAAAAACCTAGGGTTAATCAACTGATGAATGGATAAAGGAAATAATGGTGGATATACACAATGAAACTCTACTCAGCCATCAAAGAGCAGGAAACCCTGTCCTTTGCAATGCAGTGTGGATGTGGATGAATTTGAAGATCACTGTGCTTAGTGAAACAAGCCAGGAACAGACAAACACAGTGTGATCTTCCTCATGTGTAGAATACGAAAAGGTACTTCTCAAAGTAACTGAGAGTAGAGTGGTGTTACACAGCAACTAGGGAATATAAGAGGAGGGGTATATGGTAAATGGTTGGTCAATGGGTACAAAATTACAGTTCGATAGAGTAAGAAGTTTTGGTGAGCTATTACATAGTAGGGAGAATATAGATAACAATAGCATACTATGCTTTTAAAAAACTAGAACAAAGGATTCTGAACATTTTTACCATAAAATGATAAAAATTTGAGGACATAGATATACTTACACTGATTTGGACACTACACAATGTATAGGTGTATTAAAACACCAAGTCAACTCATAAATATATATAATTGGATGTGTCAATTAAAAATGATGAAAAATGGATTTGCATAAACAGTAAAAGGCAGGGCTATAAAGAACAGTAAGAGCCTCAGATACTCTCAGATGTTTCAAAGCATGTGTAGAAGAACAAGGATTACTCAGTGAACATCTGCAAGCAGTCAGGCAAGTAGAGAAGTCAGGGAGCAGTGAGCATTTTGAGGATTGTGGTAAACTGAAAGCAATATGTATAATTTATGGGATGTAGTATGGGAGTTCAGGAGCTTTTAAGAGAACAGAGAAAATTCTACACTTAATGTTAACATTTTATGCACATTGGCCCTAATTAAGAATTTTAATCTTTTCAATGAGGACTTGAGTTCTCATACCTAGACATTCTCATTATCATGGGAATAGATCAAATCAATGATTTTTGGTCACTCTGGTGGATGAGGGAAGGGTAAGCAGAAATAATGCTGATGTATCCTGCTGTGAGGTTGAGATTAAAGTTGCAAAAGAGTGGAACATGTGGTCCCTGGACCAATGGACTGACTTTAAGTACTCTGAATTTATAAAACTTACTGCAGAGTTTATCTTCACAGTTATCTGGACAATCATCACATGGTTTCCCCTTCTTATAAGGTACATTCTTTGTGTCAGGATTGTTTCCCCTTAATGAAGAGAAAGAAAATGTTGCTTAATAAAATTCACCATTGGAAAACATATATAAAAATTCAATCACTGAGGACAACGAATTTTAGAAACAAGTTTTGTAAACAGATAACCAGAACAATCAGCAATAATTTTTAAGATGGATATGAGATTTCTAGACTTACAGATATGACTATGTTTTTAGAATGTACCATCAGCCTTTTTGAGTCATAAGAACATTTTTCAGGCAATGGGGATCTCTCTTTTGACAGTCCAGTCCTAACAGTGCTTGAGCCTTTTAACTAGGTAAATCCTAAAAAACAGGATGACTTTGCACTAATTACAATAGGGTACTTTTTTAGTTAATAACCATAAGAATTTAGGAAACCATCATGAAAAATGGCATGGTCCTTAGCACTGCTAAGAAAAAAAATCATAAGTGATTTGAATGAGAGGTATTCTAATTTCAGCTTGCACTTTGTTGTCATAGCATGAAACATGTTAGTGTCTTTTGTGGAAATGCCTTGGATATTGAAAGAGGAAAGTTCAGTAGCATGTATTACATTTTTATATTGTATGAGTATGTAACAATGAATCCCGTCATCACGTACAACTATAATGCACCAATAAAAAACACAGGGAAAAAATAATGAAGTGTTTGGGCATAGGAAAGAAAGAGATGATAAGAATCTTCAGTCTAAGATATCTGAGATTTCAAAATAGTCAAAAAACTTAAAATGTAGATAATATCTGGTTCTTAAGTAATACAACTTAAAAAAACTAGTGTTAAAAAATTTTAAACATAATTTTCGTTAATATCTTAACCATTAAAACCTCACTTTCTTAAAGAAAGTTATTATTAAATTCAATAAAGGATTTAGTCAATGATATGGACTAATGTTTTATATAGTATATTTCTCTGTCACAGCTATTCACATATTGTATTTTTCTATTTTGTATTGTTTGAAATTCATTACAGACCAACAACTCCTTCAAAGATGTAGTCCAAATGATATACTGTAGGTACAAATTGATTTTATTGTCTTCAGATCAATTTATGTAAGAAAAAAAAATCCCAACAAACTTTAGCTAATGAAGTCAAGATATGGTAGGTATGGACAATAATTCATACAGATCTATTTATGAATGCTATACTCTAGTGAATACATAGATACTAGAGGACACATTTAAAATTTAAGCATGGCAGCATGCTGTCAGACACATCATACTCATTGATTGATATTGAACATACTTTTTTTGTGAACCACACATGGAAGACAATGGTTAAAGGCTGTGCTTGGAGCTCACAGAGTCATGTGTGTTGACCCAGAAAATGCATGTGGTGGAAGAAATCTTTCATATCTGTTATCATCTTCCATCAACAGAAGTGACATATCAAAATGTTATTTATGGTCAGATATCAGAGGGCTTTAGTCAGCAGTGAATCATGTCCCCTAGTCTAATAGTCACCCCTGAAGTCACATAGCAGGACCCCCATGGCCCTCATTGTCTTACCAGATTGAACACCACAACAACAGGTGATAGAGCAAGGAAGTACACCTGCCTCTCACGGAAGCAATCAAATTAACTTTTCTAAGTTCTGTGCCTAGTTCCTGTGATGGTATAATATGAAAATTTAATTTCAGAAGAGAAAACATGCATCAATATTTGTTAAGTACAGGGAAGAACATTTGGCTTTTCTCTTTGTTACCTTATTGAGACTCTACTGCCATTTCTGTGCTTGAATTCTATAATTACTCATATTTAAGTAAATATGTTTGCTTGAGTAGTTCAAACTTGTTTCCCTTATATGATACCCATGTTAAATGTCAATGACACACAGGAAGATTACTGCTCAATTGTTTTGAATTTTTATATTCTCTAACAAGATATAAAATTATTTAATAAAAGTCTGATACAAAAGTACAGATGTGTTTGTGGGGTTTTCCGATGTGTGTGTGTGCAAAGTTGTAGGAATTGGTTGAATGATATTTTATCTATACCTAAAGTTCTGTCTAACTGAAAACAAAATAGATTTTCTATTATGGTGTTTGAAAAAATCAATTAGATTTTTAAAAGAAGGTATATTTTTAAAGTGCTAAGAAACCAATGATACATACTCATGACAGTAGTGACAAACATAGAGATACTGAGGAATACTTTCTTTGCGGCACAATGAAAAAGCACAACCAATGAGGTAAGAAGATGCCCAAACAACCTGTAAAGAAAGAGTATTTTATTACAGACTTGACATTTCTCTTGACAATACCACCAGTACTGTTATCCAAGACTAAAAGTAAACATGTGGCAGGCACAGTGACTCATGTCTGTAATCTCAGCTGCTTGGGAGGCTAACGCAGGAGGATCACAAGTTTGAGGTCCCTCTCATCAGCTCAGCAAAGCCCTAAGCAACTTAGTGAGACCCTGTCTCAAAATAAAAAAATAAAAAAAACAAATGGCTGAGTGGTAAAGTCCCCCTGGATTCAGTTCCAAGAATCGTTAGGAAAAAAAGAAAAAGAAAAAAAGGGGGCTGGAGCGGTGGTGAAGTGATTATGTTGTTTGCCTGGCATGTGTGTAGATGCAGGTTTAAACCCTGGAATCATGTACACAACAAAGTGTCACAGCAACAAAAGTCACAGGAAAAGCTAAATAAAATTGATTCTCTCTCTCCCCCTCACTGTCCCTCTCTCTCTTTAAAAAAGAAAAAAGAAAAAAGTAAACATGCTTGCTTTAGGTTTGCTCTGAACATGAATTGTTCAGGGGTAACAGAAACAAGATCCCCTATATCTAGATAATCTAAACACAGGCATGCACATAGCCATAAAGAATGGAACTTAGCCCAGAGGACATCAAATCAGGTTGGCAGCAAGCATGACTTGATTATTTTCTCTATTTATTGTTCATTTTCTTTGGAAATATGCTGACTTTCTGATTGTTCTTTCCAATTAAAAATATGAATATTTTCTCTGGGATATGAGACATGTGTAGAGAAGGGGCATAGATGAAAGAACAAATGATTTTAATTATTTTGCAATGAACATGATGATGTTCAAAAGGGACATAGATGTCATTCTGCCCATGACTTGCATGGGACTCATCATATTATCCTGTGTTTTCAGGGATGACCAGACCCTGTGCCAATCCTCCCTCACTTATTCCTTTTGCAATTAGAGAGTCTCACTAAGAAAAATGAGAGGCTATCATCAGCTCTAGTTCATTCTCTCCTCAGTAAACCTATGTTCTTCTTGGTGGTTGTATAAATATCAAAGTACAGATGGGAATTTTCTTGTTGGTCATAGAACAGGCATAATGTAGAAGATTTAGTTAACTTTTGAAACAAAGTGATGCAGATTTAAATTCTATTCTTATCACTTCCCAGATGGGTGACATTTAGCAGTTTGCTTTATGACTCAATGTCTCCTTTGGTCATTTTTAAAACAGTGTCAATGCTCTCTTCTGGCTGGGAATGCAGCTCTGTGGTACAGTGCTCACTGGGCATGTATAAGAACCTGCATTCAGCACTGCAAAAAAAAAAAAGAAGCAAAACAATACAAAAATTAAGCACAAATGGTTAAGTGGTTGATAGAAGAGATGTTTTAAAAAATGTGATTACTTCCGCTCCTCTCTGCCTGTGTCCAAATGAGCCTGGACAGGGTTCCTCTCAGTGTGTCCCCAACAACTTGCTCATGTTTCTTTTTCTTATCCTTTTCAGAATGATTTGCTGTGACTTCTTTAGATAAAGTACAATTTTTTCTTCCCTAAAGAAAAGGCTTTCATGGGTGTCAATCTCTCTCCATGCTGTAGATTATCTTGCTTCATAGATTCATTGCTGGAGAGGAATTTTCCCCCAGAGTGAATCATGCATCAAGTCTTATGAATATCTGATTTAAACAAGATTTTGATGAGACTCTAAATTTGAATATTGATTCTAGAATGAGTTATCACTTTGGGGACCATTGGGTTGGAATAAATGTTTGTGTTTTGCATTTGATGAAGACCTGAATTGTGAGGGGCAGTGATGGAATGTGATGAACTGAATGTTTGGGTTCTCCTGCCCCCAAAATCACATTTTGAAGTCCAAACACCCAGTTTGGTGACTGTATTTGGAGGTGAGGTCTCAAGAAAGTACTTAATTGAAACCATAAGAGTTTCACCCTATTCCAAAGAAAATAGAAATCAATCTCTCTCTCTCTCTCTCTCTCTCTCTCTCTCTCCTGCTTCCTCTCCCAGACCTGCCACTTCCAACTCTCTCTTCATGCACTATGGAAACACCATGTTAAGGGACGATGACGAGGTGTCTATAAGCCAGAAAGGGAGACTTCACCACTAATTGTGCTTTTTAAGATCTCAGTCTTCAATTGTCCACAATATGGGAAAATAAATTTCTATTGTTTAATTCACAAGTCTGTGATGTTTCGTTGTAACTTTCGAAGCAAACGATTTCAGTGGGGATGTAAAATGGTACAACTGCAGTAGCAAATAGTATGCTAATTCCTCAAATAACTGAACATAGACTTAGCATGTAATCCAGCAATTTCTCTATCACTATATGTCCAAAAGAATTGAAACCAGAGATTTAAAGAGATAGTTGTACACTAATGTTCATAGCAGTATTATTCACAGCATTCAAAAGGTGTAAATAAATAAACCAAATACTTACCTATGAATGAATGGGAAAATTAAAGGTGATATACACAAATGCAAAATCATTTATCTTTGGAAAAGAATAATATTCTGCACATGCTACAGCATCAATGAACATGGATTTAAGATATTATGCTAAGTGACAAGCACACAAGGATAAATATTAAATGATTCCAATTTCACTAGGAATTTTGACTAGTCAAATCCAGCAGACAGAAAGGCGAATGATGGTTTCCAGAGGCTTGATGGAGAGAGGAGTGGAGATTTAATGGGTGCAGAGCTCCACTATGGAAGATGGAATGTTCCAGTGATGGAAGCCCAGGAATTTGAATGGATTTCATGCTGCTGAATAGTAATTTTGCAGAGACAGAAAATGATTAAAAAAGTGATAATTTATCTATGAATATTTCACCATAAAAATATAAAGTTGTAAATAGGGATTCTCTTATTACATAGCTCTATGATTACTACTTTTCATAAATGTTACAACAATTTACAAACAAAATTGATACTTTTTGAATTTGTCACTTTCTGGAAATTCAAATGAATAAATATGGAAAGTAAGAGGTTAAGCAACTTCTTTGATCATATATGGAGCACATTACATTTCCTTCTGTTCCAAACTATAGAAGGAATTCCGGAGACTGAGTTAATATTCTATCGAGCAGGTAGAATGATTGTCATTTGTTTCATACCTGACTTTTACTCACATTTGCTTGTAGGCATTTAAGCACTCTGTTTCTGCCAGCACACAGATTACCTGAGTGTAATGGTCAGTTTTTATGTCTTCATCTGCTGATGTCCATTCTCCGTATACGAAATGTTTTGACTCATTGTACCAGATTTCAATTAGTTGAGACCAGGACACAAGATTAGATTCCAAATGTATATTTTCTCCACAAAAGGTATCTGAAAGGAGGAAATAGGGATGGGTCACACTCTTAAAATTTGGGAATATCATAAAAATAAATTTCCTTCGTCTTTATTTTACAACTGCACTATGGTTCACTTATGATCTAGGCAACATCTTATAAGAGTAGGTGAACTCAATTCTATCCTTTCTGGCAATCTTCCTTTTCATAGATCACTGGGCATATGGTGTCAGATTTGGTGCGTATTTGATAATAAGAAATGATGAGCTTAGAAATCATATCAACTGACATCTCAGTCTCTGCAGCTTCCAAGGTGAGGGAGAAGAGGGAAATCAAAGAGGAGCCTGTGAGTTGTAACAGAGCCTTGGCTTGTGAAAGCAGCCACATACAGGATCTGCGTTGTGCAAGAATCTTGACAAGAATATTCCTTAATATGGCCACCCATTCATGGTGCATGCTATTGATCAGACTTGGTATGGAGAGATAATCTGCGTTTCTCTCGGGGAAGGAAAAACACATGTTGCTAATTTACAACTCAACATCATTGGGCTAACATTCCCAATGACCTGTAGATATGAAGTTGCACTCAGAGTTTTTAAGTATTTTGTAATGAAAAATATTCTCATAAATGTTATTAATATCTAATTGTGTATGAATCATCTAATTTATATGTCTAAGCATAGACTCCTTTTTGAGTACCTACAGTTGTTGTATGGTTCAACAGAGCTCACAGAAGGCATTTCTTGGCTGTGCTACTGTTCCTGGGCTTAGCAAATCTTCACCATGATGCTATGAGCAGTCAAGGGAGCTCCTAAGGTGTTCTGGGTACCTAGCTCCATTCAAATCTTCATTAATACTGTGGGCTTTGATTCTATTCTCCTTGTGGTTAGAACTCAAACTTTAAAAATGGGAACATCTACATTTTAAAAATTAAGAAAAATAAAACATTATATTAGGCAGAATTTACAGCCATGTCCGGGGAAGTGCAAATATGTAGTCAATGACATGTTTATATCTTGCCAGGTGACTTAGCAATCCACACTTCTGGTGATTTTCCTTTTTTAATTCTAATTTTTTTTAAGATGCTGGGTGACATAGACATATACGTACTTTTAATTCTCCTCTCAAGTGGGTTGCTCTCCGTCAGATCACAAAACTTTGAAAATGTTTTAGCATTTTCTGCAGCTTCTTTACTCCAGGTCTAAAGTGGCAACATAAAAACCAAGTATATGACGTAATTAACATTTCCACCATAAGATTCTATGCTTCTAAGAATCTAAGATATAATATCTTTGTGCAAATTAAGACTTAAATAATTACATTACTCTTGAATATTCTAGTAGGAAAAGGGACAAAGATTACAATTTGTTGTTTTGGTGCTTGAAATCGCAAGTTCAAAATTAGGAAACAACACCAAGAGGTAGCTTTTCTCTCTGAGACAGTAAAGAATTTCAGTAAATACTTCCAAGAAAACAGATCAGAATTACAAATCCAGCCCAAAAATTTATTAATAATTTTACCTCAGACATGTCATTTTACCCTTTTGAATTGTTTCTACATGTGTGAGTGTGACCCGTATTTCATATCCAAGTCTTGTTCAAAAGGTTTAGTGTGAAAATCCATGCAATACAATTGTAATATTGTAAATCCCACTCTGTGTGCTCAGTAAGCAAATGATCAGTACAATTACAAGCACGTACACATCTTTACCCGAAATTATGAATAGCATTTAAAACCGTAGCTAACACCACATTTTAGAATCTCTTACCAATTCTGCCTGTGTTTTCGCTCACTTCACCTGATAGTAACTTTACATATGAGGTACTCGTTTTCCCTGTATGTAAAAGAGGTAATTGAGGTGCAGAAATTTTCACTAACTCTTAAGGACCACACTACCTGCAAGTGACAGAGAACTTTTATCAACTACTCTGTCTGGTGTGTGCTCTAGCTTTCTGTGTGGGTCAGGTGTGCCAAGTGGAGGTGTTTTGTTGGCTGCGGTTTGGCAACAGCTTTTCTCCAAGTAAGGTGTAAGGCAGGAGCTGTTGGTAGGTTTGACACCATGACAGATGAGCTTCCTACCACACATAGCACCATCTACGCATTCAGTTAAGATTCTCCTTACATCGCATGTAACACATTGCCAACAAAAGGATTTGTTTTTATTACGAATTTTTGTGTAAACATTCAGTTATTCTTTAGAACAATGTTTGGATACTTCAATTTACAACACAGCCCTGGGCAAGGAAAGACAGTTTATTATTGCATGTGTATATGCTGCCATCTCGTGGTCGTTTGCTAGAATTATGCTTCAGACTGAATTTACTGTTGGGAGGTAACTATTCAGCCTGGCACTGAGGAAAAACATGGTTTTGCATGTTTTAATTATTTCGAACAAGAAAAGAGAGATTTTTGTTATGCCTCTGTCTCATTGAAGGTACATAAGTGACTGAATGTCTGGTTAATGCATAGTATCTTCAGGCATTGGGAGTATCATTTTACTGACTAAAAAAAGACAACTTGCCAACTATGATCATGTTATTAAATGCTTAGAACTGGACTTCATTTCACTAAGTCATAGGTAACTGTTTGTAGTGAATAATATGATACTCTACTCAGGTTCCTGTCTAACATGAAGAACTCAATCCCTAAGCAGTTAGGAGTCCTCCCCTCAGACAGCTCTACCATCTGCCCACTGAAAATCACCCTCATCCGTGAGTGTATTCCCTTCCCTGGAGCGGCTAACTTTCAGGAGCTGGTAAATGCCAATACCAAGTGATCTTTCTCTAACTCAGGATAGCTCTATAAACCCTCCTGGCTTTACAGCTTCTCCTGAGATAAGCTGAGCTTATGCTGTGATGACATCATAAATAAAATCCTCCCTCTGCAGAATCCTGCATCTCTCCCTACCTTCATAGGCAGGTGTAAATCTGGACATTATTCCCCAATGAGTATCCTACATACTAATTTCCATCTCTGTGTCTGCTGTTGTGTCTGGGAAAACTCCACCCAACACTCGTTACCCCCGTCTTCAGATCACGTTGAAGCTGACCAGGACATTAACGTTAAGATATTCCTTTTTTGCAATACATCCAAAATTAATCTTACAAATGGGTATGCATGGTTACTGCCCCAAAGCTGTGGATTCTATAATCTTCCATTTGAAGATTTGTTCAAGTAGAACAACTTCTGCTTTTTTTTTTTTTTTTTTGTAAAATCCCTGCCCGGCAGTTGTGTTTAATTCTGACCATTTCTGTTATTCCTTATTTTTTTGCTGCTGCTAATTCATCCATTTACTCCTCCATGTGTTGTATTCATGGTTTAAGGAAAATCTCCACTTTTAAAATGTGAGTCTGTTTTACTGGTACATTTGATTTATCACCTTTTTGATAACCAATAACTTAGAACTTTAATAATTAAAGATATCTATTCTTAAATAATTTTCTAATGCTACCTTTACATTCAGCTTTCATCTTCAATAGTAAGGTCTCTGTAATCAGATATTATAATTTGCATTCATTCTTTAATATGTTTTAGATCTCATTGCTATGATTATTTTTTCTTCTGACTGCTAAGGAATTTGAACCCTATTTGTTCTAAAAGAAATAAGTGAATAAGAGGAGGGTCTCTGGAGATAGCTCATTGCAACTAAGTCTGAACTCCAGCACTTAGCATTTTGGATAAGCTACTTAATTTTTCTGAAGCCCTGTACTATATTTAAAATAGAAAGTATTTTATTGGGAAAATTAAGTGAGTTAATGTTTAAGGTACTGGCAAATGCTTATTAACAATAATACCATAGGCATGGAAACTACAATACAATAAATGTTTTCCTATGAAAGGTATTGATTTATGTTGTTTTATTTAAATAACATTTTCAATTTTAAGATTCCCAAGTAATAAATTGAAAAACTCTTTTGCTGTACTCTTGCTTCTTCCTCTTTACCATTTATAAGGATAGTTGTCTGTTGCAATCACCCTCCACTGCCTGCACTGTTTCTAACCCTCAGGATCCAAAGGAGCAGACTGAAAAATTTGAGTGATTCTACTAAATAGTAAATGTGCAACTAACTATTCACATTATATAACCAAGACTTTCCTGACTCTTTCCTTGTGGCAGAACACATCAGGTTTATAGTGGAAACGCAATTCTTCTCTTTACGCAGTGCAGTAAAACTGAGAATAGATTTGCATCAATTGGTTGCATCAATTGGTAGCATCAATTGGCATTGTTACCTGGTAGCATCAATTGGCATTGAACATGGTTATCTTAATCCTCACGTGAGAGTCTTGATCGCCTCCAGGCTACTTCCCAATGAAGACAGCTATGCAATGTCTGGATAGTTATTTAATCCAAATTGCTGTATGTATTGTCAGTATCAGTATCAGCTGAGATCTTGCAGCGATCTCCATGTCAGACCTCCTGAATCAGAGTATCACACGGTGGGACCCTGTGCTTCACCAAGTTCTTAAGGTGACACTTTACTGAATTCTTTTGGTGATTCTCAGGCACCCTGATGTTCAATGAACACTATTCTAAGGTGCAATAGAAGCTTAACTGAGTCAAAATCATTGCTCGCTGTCACTTTCTTGACTGTACAGTCTGTTAGAAAGTTACTTACTTCCTCTTTCTGCTGTGACCCAGAATTTTAATTTTCAATATATTGACATTTCAAAGAACCTAGCATGAGCCTGGTCAACACCTCATGTATTCCTGCCATCAGTGGGAATGCTGCTGCTGAATCTTACCATCTTCAGCATGTTCCTGGCTGGTGGAGTCACTCTTCTCCGGAAATGATTGTGTACATTGACGATTTCTTCCTGGACTGCTGTTAATTCCGTGTTGAGTTTAGTAAATGGGATTTTGGATAATTTTGTCTGTTACCAAAAATTAATTATTAACGTTACTTGTTTCAAGTGGAACTTGTCATACATAGTACATTATTTTCACAGCTGTAGGTAAAGTGAATTTATAGTTTATTTTGAATAAACGGTAATCAAGGGCCTTTTGGGATTTACACCGACTCAGTATGTTAGATTCTATTTCTCCAGTGTGACTTTTAAAGATTTCTGAATGCCAGGCCGAGGTTACACTAGTCTTCACAATAGCTTGGGGTTTATTCTATGATTTAAGGGACATGTTGAAGCACTTTTGATTGGGCAGCAGGGAACAGAGTGGGACATGACACATGTTGAAATTACTCCTTTTACTGGTTGACTTCCCTTTCACAGCTCATTTTCTATACACACCCAGCTCCAACCACAGGGTATTTTCTTTGCTTCACAAATAAACCACTTGCACTTGAACCACTCTTTAATGTTATTTATTGGGGAAAACTCAAACTGATATATTCATTATTGAGTGTGAAGCCTTAGGCATTATTCCTTCAGAGTTTGTATTTTTTTCTTATTTATATGAGAAAATACCAAAGTCTGCAAACATATATGTAAGGAAGTATAAAATAGAATTCAAACTCAGCCAATAGTCTAGCACCTGTGACTGTTCTTTGAATTTACTTACCTTTCATTTTGGAAATCACTAAGAAGAAAAACACATGGCCTAAAAATTCTAAGCTAATACTAATTGTCATAAAGAGTATCTGTGTGCGTGTGTGTGTATGTGTGTGTGTGTGTGTCTAGTATAGATAACATGAACTTCATAACCTTAAAAATAAGAGTTAGTTAGTAATTTCTTATGAACATGTTTGTAGAAGGACAGAGGGCATAAATGTAGAAGCCAGAGTCTCCTCTTGAGACTGTCCCTATGGATATCATTTTATTGAAAGTGCACTCATGTGGTGCCATTTCCTCTCATATTACACAAAGTTCTGGTGTAAACTAGGAGAGCTATTAGGGAGTCACAAAAATTCACTTTGCTCTTCTGAAAACCCTTGTTCTACCGAAACACATGAGCTTTTATCTACCACCTCATCCTTGAAAGTTTATAATCTCAGATAGTGTTTTTTTTCCCCTGTTCTTTTCACTCATTGGTGGAGATTGTGCCTCCTAAAACAAACTCATTCTTACCCAGAATTTTTAGTTAGTTCAATGGACTCTAACATCCACATGGATGACTCCAAACGTCTAGGGTCCAGGCCCTTGAGCAATTCTGCTATTGACCTACGCTTCAACCCTCTACTGCTCCCACATTGATGGTCATGAACCATATCTCATGATCATCCTTAAAAACCAAACGTCCAAATCACTTGATCAAGTGTTCCCACCCGGGGAGGATTTTTTTGTTCCAAGTTGTTAAGCTTGGCCACTCTGTAGTACAGTGTGATATAGGCTTCTGACTCATTATGCAATTTCTATGCCGGTCCTTTCTTGTATTTTTTTTTCTTTATCTTCTGTCCATATTCTTTTATTTGATAACCTTCTTCCTAAGATATGGAATTCTTCATTTACTCACCCACACCTAGTAATATTCCACCTAGGAACAAACACTGCAGATTTGGATGAGCAACAATTCCCTGGATGGCACTATCACTTAAGCATTGACAGAAAGAAAAAAAAATGTCCCACAAAATGACAAATAATGATGTCAACCCAAATCAGTATGATCTCAAATTTTTCCTTACTTCTGCTCATGGTTTCTACTCAATTATATGGTTAACTCACCCATTTTTCTCCACAACATTATGGCAGAACTTTTGCATTCTCTGCTGTTCATACCTACTTTTTTCTCAATGGATTGTGAAATATCATACTTCTCTAGTAAACAGAAGCTATGAGAGGGCTGCTTCCAATTCTCATGCCCAGTCCCTCAATCCACCTGTACCTGTCTCCACTCTTTCCTGTTTTATGTGGTCTGTCTTGTGGATAGAGGGCAAGGATGTTGCTACTAAACTTCCTACAAGAACCAGGATAGTCTTCCACAACAAACCTTTATCCCACATGAAATGTCAATACCACTGAAGCTGAGAAACCCTACATAGAATCAACTCCAATTAAGATCACGTACAGGTTCAACTTGTGTGGCCAATATCATTGAAGAACTTTATCTTTTTAGTGTATTGGCCACTGGCTCCTTTGATTTTTTTCAGTGTGGTGGCTTTGCTTGAGGTGAGCTTTTCCTTACTGCAAAGTGTGAAATATGCCCTTCTACATCAGGGAAGTAAAATGCATCAAGAATCAAAGGGAGGAGAAAACTTCTTCAACACTGTATGTCCAACCTACTAGAGGACAATTGGGTCGTGGACACCTGGTTTCTCTTTGTGGAGCTGGGTGAGTGACAGAATCCAAACACCAAGCTACCACCCAACAACTTAATGCATATGACTTTTCTTTCACTAATAAAATTAAATGCCTTCTATCCTTCCACTTGTGACTTATCTTACCTGGCCTGTGGAAGCATACAAACACACACACACACACACACACAACACATACACATGTTTTCTCTGGCAAAGCTACTTATTTTAGATGGTCATAAAAGTATTTTGGTAAATAAAAATACATTATTTTATATCATTGGGGTTCTTTAAAGATGAATATTATTGACTGATCATAAAATATTAAGGACCTATTCCTTATTTTATCACTGTTTTTGCAGAAGTATTTTTAAAAATTTATTTATATATTAATTAATTTCTTTATTTTTATGGTGCTAAGGATCGAACTCAGGGCCTCACCTATGCTAGGCAAGTGCTCTATCACTGAGCTACTTCTCTAGTCTGAAGTTCTTATTTTTAATATGTACAGAAATGCAGGCCTCTTTTATTGATAGCTTGGTTAACCGGCCCTCACACCTCTCTTGGAAGTTTGCCTTTCCATTATGTATTTAATTTAACATGTTAAAAATTCTTATTAGAATCATATATACATATATATATATGTATATACATATATATATATATATATGTATATTTGTATACCAATTTGTCTGGGAACAGAAATAACAACAATTGATTTTTTCCCCATTTAATCATGGAAAATTCATGAATAGATTGTAAAGGAATAGTTCCTTTTGCACATTCTCAGTTGGTTTTGTTTGTTTTTTATTACCTCAAATAATGAAAAAGGCATGGGTTCACAGAGCTAAATTGAACAAGGTTGATTTTAGGGATGGCCACATCCTAGCTATCTAACTTTACCATATACTTTTCCTTGCTGTTCCTGGATTCTCTAATAAGTAGTGTGGTATTAAAAATAGCACTTGTCTAATAGGGTTATTGGGAGAAGTAGCTGGGTAATTGTTGAAGCCTCCTGGTAAAAGAGCTTAGCAATTTTACTAAAGAGTTAGTATTTATCCTCATCTAAAAAGCAACTTTGAACTCAGGATCTTAACATACTTTTACCACTAAAACAGGCAGGAAGCCAGCAACAACAGCCAAAATTAAGAAGCATTTCATTGCCATCCCTGAAAAGAAAAAGTAATACAATTTTAGATTATTCTCAACTCATATAATAAATTTTTCAATAAACATTTCTGAACAATTTTTACTTGTGTTTGGATTTTCTGCTAAAAAAGGGCCCTTCTGATCAAAGTTGATTACTATGTGTTAGTTATTAGGACCCAGAAAACAAAGCAGAACTGTGATTGGAAGATAATGTACTAAAATATATAAATGTCTTAATCCGCTGAACCTTTGAATATGCTCTATTTGGTGGCAAAAAGGACTTAAGGTAGCAAATGGAATTCAAATTGCTAATCCACAGACTGACTTAAAGTGAGGAGACTGTCCTGTATTATCCAGGTAGGTCAAAGTTGATCATAGTGATAATTAAATGTGGGAGAAGAAATCAGGATAGTTGTTCTCAGTAACACAGTATATGAAAGACTGTTGGCAGGATCAAACCAAGGAATTCATCCAGCCTGGAAGTAGGAAAAGTTCAGGGCACTAATGTCCCCTGTAGTTTTCCTACTGATACCTTGGTTTCAGTACAATGAGACTCATTTGGATTTCTGACTTCCAAAATTATAAGACAATAAATCTATACTTATTTGAAATATTGTTTATGATAATTTGTCCAGTAGCAAGAGGAAACCAATACAAAAATGCAGTAAAATTAGATTTGAATTCTCTATGTTGCTTTACAGAGAGGAGATGTTATCTTGATACTAGCAATTTATATATGATTTATAGGTTTTCTATATATCTGACACTCTGTTAAGAATGGTTATCATTGTTAGTCAGACAAGCCAATACTCTCTCCTTTATTTTTATTTCATATAAGTAGTTAACTCTATAGTATTAATAAGTACAGGCATTGAAATTAGCTGATCACCCTCTTTTCAAAATATATCATTTATTTTTTAATCCATGCTTGCTTAATAGAAAGTAGAAAAAGCTAGCAATTAGGTTCTTGTTTTACAAAGATGAACATTTTTAATGAGAAAATTCAATGATTTGTGTAGAGTAAAACGGTAGGAGAGCTCATGCTTGTTCATCCAGTCATATGGCTGGCCACTGTCCTCCAAATTCCACTACCCACTGAAGAACATGTTTAGTAAAAGGAATTCTCTGTGAATTCTTTCTTTCACAGAATAAAGATGTAAACAACCTCATCTTTACTTCTCTTTTCCTTCTACTTTATCACCTTCTTTTATTTCTCCAAAGTTTCACATATCCTCACACTACAAGATTTACCATAATGTAAAAATTCATGACTTATTTGATTTTACATATGAAAACACAACTAATATAAATTGTTTTACCTTATTTTCCTAGAATTTTCATATTCATTATGAGCATTATTTTGAAAGGATAAATAATTTGTAATTCATTAAATTTTTGGATAAAGTTTGATTTTTTTCTAACATGATTACTGCTATTTTCAATGTTTTGGAACACATGCCCCTACTGAAAATTTATTGAAGTCTTTGAATATTTTCTTCTGGAAAGATAAATGATAGATATACTAGCTTACTTCTATGTATACCCTAATTTTACTACTGATATGAAACAGATTCTTAATCAACATGTAATAGATGACTTTGGTTCTTCAGATGTTAGAAGCCACTGACACACAGGCCCACCCACCACACTCTGTTAATTCATTATTGTGTTGTGCAATAAATATCATACTAATCCAAAAGTTGAAATATTGGTGTTAAACTAGCACTAGCACACTAAGTTCTATTCTTTATGACAATTTAAATCCCCAAGTTCCCTGTAAATCATCTTGCTTTCGTTTATAATGAAATCCAACTTGTTGGTGACACAGATGCCATTCAAATGTATAGGATTTCATGAGAAAAACCAGTTCTTTATGGTTAACTATTATTGTTCTCTTAGTATATTGCATCTCCTTAATGAACTTCAAAATCCCAGATTGAAAGCACTCTATACTTCACAAAAGGAGTGTAATTCTGATTTCAGGAATTGGAAAACACATAATGCTCCTTAGATTATTGGAAATATGTATACAACAGAAATACTTTAGATATGTGAATAATATTTTCTTTTGTTATAAATGGATGAAAAAATTATTGACTTATAATACATGCATAAAGAATTTGATATAATACTGAGATCATTCAATTTATAACCTGTGTAACCATTGAAAGAAACTATAAGGAAACTTATTGTGAACTCTTGAGAGTGATTTTGGGAAAGTTGATGTCAATTGGGATTATGTATACCATCTCGAATACATTCAAAGAAGTTTGTTTGACCAAAGATAAGGGCAACTAAGCCCAAAAGAAATTTCTAAGAAAGCACATTTAGATTTTTTAGCTCAAGTTTTGCCTTGGGTGGAACACATATACTCGACCTAAAGCTCTTCAGAGAACAAAAGCTACAAGGAAAACAGGACTACCTTGGTTTGTTTAAGTTTCAAATAGCTGTTTGGGACAAGTAAGTCAAAACAAGAAGGAAAAAAGCTCACACTTAGGAATCAGAAATATATTAAGCATTTTAGAATAAGGATTGAATCCAGGTGACCATGAGGTTATCCATGTTGGCCTCACATTCTGAGAGTACAGATTTTAGATTTTTTTAGTAGTTCTAGTAGATAACAACTCAAAATTTGGAATTAGAAGGTAGAACTGAAGGAATAATAAATTGCAGACAATGAGCAGAGGTTTTGCAAACAGAAAATCCTGCTGAGGTTACAAAGATGTATATATGCAAATTAGAACCGGAGAACAGGAATCTGAATAGAGGTTGTGGGGTGGGAAATGTAAGTGGTCCCAGGTAAGAGATGCTGTAGATGATTGGTACAGGATATACCCAGGGTCAGGCCCTGCAGCATGAAGGAAATGATTCTCTAATGCCTGGAGACTGCAAATCTGAAAGCTAACTGAACATTTTGATCAACAAATTTTGAACTCAGGTAAAGGCAGAAGAGAAGTACTACAGATGAAGCAGACGAACCAACTCATTGGCTTTGTTAGCATTGTTTCCTGCTTAGAACAATTATTTCATACACAAAAGGCAATTTAAGCCAATATTCTTTAAGCAAACTTTTTGATTATACCAGAACCCATTTTAAACCCCCTTACCTTTTAGCTTAAGAGTGTGTTTCTTATTGACAAATAGAATATGAACACTTGAAAGTTAATCTATTTTGTGGGAGGAAAGATCAAGGACGAGAAGAATTGCATCCTGCCCCTGGGAATTCATTCTCCTGTGTTAAATTGCTAGACCACAACCTTCTAAAGCACTGTGTGAAGAACAGTTCCTTCTTGCCTAGACCAAAGAATTGATAAGAATGAACAGTATAAAGAACATTTCTTCTATTTTAAAATCTTCTTTGCCTCAGTGAATCTTCTAACCCTCATTAATCTATCTTATGAAAGTACACAAATCTTAAGTATACAGCTTGATAAATTTGTAAATATGAATATAGCTGTACAACCACAACAAATACGAAGATACAAACAGAATATTTTCCACACTTAAGAGGGCCTTTGTGCCCCTTATAATGTACAGCCCCAAAGAGTAAAAGCTATCCTGACTTTCATAACTGTGGGTTAGTTTTATCAGTTTTTAAACTTTGTAGAAGTGGAACATATATTTTTAGTAAGAAACCACTTTTACTCACTATTGTGCCTAGGATTGGATCCATGTTGCACATGAAGAAGTTGCTGTGTATTAATAGCTACACAGAGAAGCAGAGAAACCTGAGCATGGGAACATGACGCTAAGGGGATAATTCTATAATTCTATAGACTTTGCGGATAGTGTTGACCTCCCACTTGCTTCTGGTCTTTCCCTGGCTTTAGTCAACAGAATATGCTACATTCTTCAGCAAACAGCCTGTTATCTGCTCGAGAAATGCAACCTGAAGACTTCCAGCAGCTAACAAAACAAACAAGCAAACTTACAAATTACCCTGAGGGAGAACTTTGTGATCTTTATAAATACCAGATTCCAGGACTCAGGAAGAAAAAATAATTAGAAGAAAAGCCGAGCAACCAAAAATCTGTAAAAATAAAAAAAATTCCAATTAGAAAGTGTCAACATAGGCTAAGGTGACACAGAGTTATCTTGGATCTGTAGTATGTCATTAAAATAGCAAAATTTCCTCTCTATGGGGTAGAACCACGTTGCAGCGGGGACTTAAAAGTCATGCAATCTAGTTGTCAGTCAAAAGTTGAGAGGTAGATCAGGGTGGGACTTTCTGGCAGCTTCCATGGAACCCCCAATAAAACTGGAGCTCAAGAGGAGTGAACCACTATCCCTCTCCTCTCTGAGAGGACCCACTCTCTCCCTTCTTCTCTTCAAAGTGTCCCTTTTTTCCCTTTTGCCTTTCCCTTCTAATAAACGCCTGCCCCCTGCAATATGCAACTAGATTGATATTCTTACTATGAGGTTGCAAAGATCTGGTCACAGACCCAGTTGGAGTCTTCGGCTCTCTGGGTTTGTCTCACTCTGTAGTGGTATAGCCACTGTATCTCTACCATGTAATATTTGGCCCATTATCTTTCATAAATATTTTTATTGTTTTCAGTTTGAAAATATTATGAAAAACTATATATACTTTCTCCACACACTTTGTTAGACAGTGTTGTGACTCACTCTTTTTGGTACTCACTATGTCAGAGTGGAATTAATGGGTCATATGATATACATATACTTTCTTTTAGTGGGTATTGTCAGATGTTACTCTAAAATTATAAGGCCATGTGGTCCTCTTAATTCCCAAGATGGCGAACTTTTTCCTTCTCTTCCACACTTGCCCGTTCCTGCCGGCACCAAAACCCATCCAGTCAGCACCCGCCACCCCAGCCCAGGCACCCGGCATCCACAACTGCCCAATGAATTCTTACCCCGTCACATACACCAGCCTATAAGCTCATCTTAGGCCCTATAAAAGTGTGTTCAGTTACTGAATAAAGTGGAACTTCTCCTGTGAGCTGGCAGTGTGGTGCCGTCCCTGTTCTTTCAAAAATTATTTAATTAATTCATATTTCTATTAGTTTTATTTCTTCTCCTACTCTTGGTATTTGTAAAGTCAGAAACCGTGAGTATAAATCCAGGCGTGGGTGCTCAAAGAAGTAGCCAGACTTAGGAACGGCTGAGCAAAACCCTTTAATGGAAGATGCGTCTCTCGACCACCATAGAGAGCAGGTGAAATGACAGGGAGAAGGGAAGTGGTGTGTAGGAGGAAAAGGCAGGGGAAAATGGCGTGGACCTCCACCAAGCAGCCGGTTTTATTGGTTGAATGGGAGGAGTTGATGACGGGGCTGTTCTCTGAGATTGGCCGGTGGGCCCATCAATCCATTGGAACTTTGTCTGCCAGCGTCATGATTGGCTATTATTTTCGCAGGCAATCTGCCCTTTGCCCTGCCTTAAGCCAACGTCATGACGCTGCCAGGTATCTGAAGCCACACCCCCAGCCAGTCCCCACGGCCAGTCGGCCATGTTTGGCCATGCAGCCTAAAAACCTCCGTGAGGTAGCTGAAGCCACACCCCCGGCCTGTCGCCATAGCCGGTCGGCCATGTTTGGTCATGTGGCTTGTCCGAAGCCCTGCCCCCAGCTGGTCTAACATCCCGACCTTTTTGGTGATATAGGGCGTTGATTTTCATCTGGCTACTTCCTGCTGTTTATGGGGCGTCGTGGGGAAGGGAAGGTTCGGGTGTTGGCTCTGTGGGGACACGGCTATATGGGTGCAAGAGCATTTGGTTGCAAGTTACTCTAGCAATCTCCCTTATACGGCTCCGGGCGAAGTTAAAGAGGCAGGGAGTAATCATCAGGAAGAGTCCAACCACTAATATGGGAGTAAGTATGGGGACCAGCCAGGTTACAAGATTAGAGTTTAGCCATTCTGACCAAGGGTTATCTGATTGAAGTTCCTTAAGCTTTTCGCTCAGAGCTCTGAGAGTTTCGACATTCTTCTCGACTAATCCAGTTTCATTGATATAATAACAGCACTCCTCCCTCAGGAACAGACATGTTCCCCCTTTGTTTGCAGTCAGGAGATCCAGTGCTAGGCAGTTCTGTAATAAAACTCGAGCGAGAGATGTTATTTGTCTTTGTAGGGAGGCCAGGGCGGCAGCAGATGCCTCAACTGCCTCTTGAAGTTGTTGTTCTAGTTTCTGGGTGGCAGTGACTGCATAACCAAGTCCTCCTGCCCCTAACCCAGAGGCCACAAGTGAGGAGGCCAGGGAGAGCCCAACCATCACTGGCAAGAAGATGGCCCGTTTCACCCTAAGGGAAGAGTTTTGCATCAGCCAAACTAATTCAGCTTCACTGTATAGTGTCAGCTGAGGGACTAAGGTGGAAGGCACACAAAAAGCAGAAGGTACCTTGGGATTTAAGCTTTTTGTTAGGGTGCCATTACACCAGAAAAAGAATCCTGGAGGAGCAAACACTGTAGAAGAGACCTGCATGGTTTGGTTGCAGGGTACTGAGGTAGAAGTAGAGGTAGCATAACAGAAAGAAAAGTTCTTTGAGGAATTGTGAAAAAGGGGAATCCCCTCTAAGGGTGGAGAGGGGTTCCTTTGAGGTGTTGAAGAAGTGTTAAGGGGGGCTTCAATAGGAACTGCAGTCAGGGGGGTCCGGTCCAAACCTGCACAGAGGAAGCAGTCTGAGATGTTGTTGACTCTGGACAGGTTGAGGAGCTGGAGACCTTGCCGCATTAGGGTGAGCCATGAGAATGGGTCAGTTCCGGGATGGGCAGCTGCGATGATTTGACGTTGAAGTTCCTTTTCCTGTTCCTGAATGGTTATATGAATCTGGGGAACTATCTGCACATAAGTTCTCCAGATTTTGATGGAAGATGAGGGAAACCTGGACCACTTCCAAGAATAAAGTTTACCAGTGGCACCAGAGGCCCATTTTGGGTCCCATGGGTCCTTAATAGTCAGTCGGGCATATGCCCAGTTCTCATAGCAAGGATCATCTAGGAAGCGTTTTACACATGAGTTATAGGGACACCCCCCATAGGTTTCAGGCTGTTTCCTACAAAAGCCCTCAGTCTGGTCTGCTAGGAGGCATAGCATAGCAGCACAGAAGGACGAGGATGAAATCTGATTGAATCCGGTGATGTTAAGAGCAATTGCACGATCACAGCCAGTGGGAGAGCAGTCGCCCTGACCTATAAACTTAGAGTGAGAGATCCCATCTTGTTGCCATGTCTCTTGGATGAAGAAACGCCATCTGTAATATGAGGTAGAAGCTTGAGAAAGGTTAATGAATAGTAGGAGAAATAGAGGTTTGGCGAGAGATCTTGAGTTTGGTGGGCCCCACCATGGTGGCAGTCCAGGGCTGGGTGTTTGAGAGGGGTGCTTTTTTAAGGCGAGAAACATGGTACCGGGGGAGTGACCCAAAAGTTTGGCTGCTGTTGGGGTGGTAAGTATAACTGTATGGGGTCCAGTCCAATGAGGGTGCAGCGATTGAGGATGTAATTCACGAAGCAAAACCGTGTCACCTGGTTGAAGACAGACGGCAGCTGATTCGTGTTGTGGTCCAGTCGGTGATGAGGCGGAGGATGGCACTGGAAGATAACGGTCTGCGTGTTCCCTTAAGAGTTTATGTAAAAGTGTGAGGTAAGGCAGATAGGATGCCAAGGGGGGAGGGTCGATTGGGAGGTTTTGGTTGATTAGGTAAGGGGGTCCATAAAGTAGCTCAAATGGACTGAGGCCTGAGGGAGCTCTAGGGGCCGCTCGAATTCGAGTAAGGGCCAATGGAAGGAGATTAGGCCAGGAGAGCTTTAGCTCAATAGTCAGTTTAGTAAGATGGTCCTTGAGAATGCCATTAGCCCTTTCAACCTTACCCGAGGATTGGGGTCGATAGGGGATGTGGAGCCTCCAGTCAATGTTGAGGCCTTTGGAAACTAGTTGGACAACCTGAGAAGTGAAGGCTGGACCGTTGTCTGACTGG
>PVKS010016076.1:0-44592 GCA_004027875.1 Aplodontia rufa
GGGGGGGATCTAGGGGGTAATTCTGGTTTAAGAGTATGTGTATATCATATTGTTACTTTATTTTTTAAATTTTTTTATTAGTTGAATATGGACTTACAATTAAGGGGGAATCATTATCAAACAACAAAGAATAAATGTATATTTACATAGTTAGCCAAGGCTGATGCCATGTCATGGTTTCCCTCCTTGGGTTCCCCATTGTTCTGTGTTTCCCCCAAAAGAACCCCTGTGTTAAGTGGACTTCTCATGGAGGTCAGAGATCTCCTTTTGAGATGATTCCCCCATACTCCCCCCCTCCAGTCTTCAAGATATCCTTTTTAATCCCTCCCCACTTATTCTCCCCCTCCCTATGTCTCCAGGTATCCTAGGCAAGATTCCCCCATTTGTGTAAAAATTCATTATTATTAGCTTAGCCATCTAATATACTGTTTCCAGTTGTATTCTACATTCTCACAAATGAGAGAAAATATTCAGCCCTTGA
The DNA here is from genome assembly GCA_004027875.1 of Aplodontia rufa. Taxonomy (NCBI): domain Eukaryota; kingdom Metazoa; phylum Chordata; class Mammalia; order Rodentia; family Aplodontiidae; genus Aplodontia; species Aplodontia rufa. Next base: position 482 of record PVKS010016076.1, read on the forward strand.
GTCTCTGAGATTGGGATACTTCACTTAGCATAATTTTTCCCATCTCCATCCATTTGGCTGCAAAAGCCATAATACCATTTTCTCTAATGGCCAAGTAGTATTCCGTTGTATCTATGTACCAAAGTTTTTGAATTCATTCATCAAGTGAGGGGCATCTGGGTTGGTTCCAAAGTCTAGCTATAGTAAATTGAGCTGCTATAAATATTGATGAAGCCGTATCTCTATAGTATGCATATTCTAACTCTTTTGGAAAAATACCCAGAAGTGGGATAGCTGGGTCATAAGGTGGTTCCAGCCCAAATTTTTTGAGGAGTCTCCAGACTGCTTTCCAGAGTGGCTGAACCAGTTTGCAGTCCCACCACCAGTGTGATAGAGTTCCTCTTTTCCTACAGCTTCTCCAGCATTTGTCCTTGTTCGTATTCTTCATTTTTACCATTCTAACAGGAGTGAGGTGAAATCTCATTGAAGTTTTGATTTGTATTTCTCTTATTGTTAATGATGTCAAGCATTTTCTCATATATTTATGGGCTTTCTGGACTTCCTCTGGTGAGAAGTTTCATTTTAGATCCATAGCCCATTTATTGATTGGATTATTTGTGGTTTTGTTTAGTTTTTTCGTTCTTTGTATATTCTGGATATTAGCCCTCTGTCTGAGGTGTAGCAGGCAGATTTTCTCCCATTCTGTTGGATCTCTCTTGACACTCTTGATAAACTATTTAGCTGTGCAAAAGCTTTTTAGCTTAATTGCATCCCATTCATTTATTCTTGACTTTACTACTAGTGCCATGGGATTTTGTTAAGGAAGGTGCCGCCGACCCCTACGTCCTGTAGTGTTGATCCTACTTCTTTTTCAAGTGAATTTAAAGTTGTTGGCTTAATATCCAGATCTTTGAACCATTTTGATTTAATTTTTATGTAGGGAGAAAGGTAAGGATCCAGCTTCAGTTGTCTACACATGGCTGTCCAGTTTGTCCAACACCATTTGTTGAACAGGCTTTCTTCCACACTATGCTTTTGCCCCCTTTATCAAATATCAAATAGTTAAATATATGGGGGTTCATCTCAGAATCTTCTGTTCCATTGGTCTTCAGTTCTGTTTTGATACTAATACCATGCTGTTGTTTTTACTATGGCCCTGTAGTATAATTTCAGGTCAGGGATTGAGATATCCCCTACTTCTTCCTTCCTGCAGAGTAATGTTTTGGCTAATCTGGGTCTTCTGTTATTCCATACGAACTTGAGAATTGCTTTTTCTATATCTGTGAAGAATGCCATTGGTATCTTGATGGGGATTGCATTAAATCTGTATAGGGCTTTGGGTACAATGGCCATCTTTATTATATTAATTCTGCCTAACCATGAGCATAGAATGTTTTTCATCTACTCAGGTCTTCTGCAATTTCTCTTTTTAGTGTTTGATAGTTTTCTTTGTAGAGGTACTTAATATCCTTTGTAAGGTTGATGCCCAAGTATTTTATTTTTTTGGAGGAGATGGTGAATGGGAAAGATTTTCTGATTTCTTCTTCCGCGGACTTGTTGCTGGAGTAAATGAAAGCTAGTGATTTATTGGAGTTGATCTTATAGAAGTTTTCTGGTTAAACTTATTGAGTCTTCTAGGTACAGAATCATGTGATCAGCAAAGAGAGACAACTTTAGTTCCTCTTTTCCTATACGAATACCTTTGATTTCCTTGTCTTGCCTGATAGCTTTGGCAAGGGTTTCAAGGACTATACTGAACAAGAGTGGTGAACAATTGTTACTTTAAATGCATTTGTCATTGAATAATAACTCAATTCCTTAATTAAAAATATATACATACATATACATATATGAATTCGATTAAAGGCTCAAATTTGGACTCTAGTCATTCCAGGGAGATGGGAGGAAGAACCAGATAACAAAGCCCTGGGAAGATGAGGAAAACAGAGAAACAGCAAAAAAGGCCCAAAGGGCCCAACACCTGCATACAGTTGCAGGCAGACAATAAACAAGGATTAATGGTCAGCTCCAGGATTAGGCTATAGCTCGGGGCTCAAATGGGCCCTGGAGCTCGTTTCAGTGTTATTGAGATAGATATAAGATAACAGACAAATTCCAGACCATTCTCCTATAAAGAGTGAAGAGGTTTCCTATCTACCACTAGATCCAGCACCCACTGGCCCATGACCTAAGCCAGGAGATATAGACATCATCACAGCAGCCAAGACAGAAATAAACTGGCGAAGGGCTGGTACATGCATGGGTAGTGCTCTGATGTGTCTGTGTCCCTCCAAAATTCTGCTGAAACCTAATCCCCACTGTGGTGGTATTAAAAGGTGAAGTCTTTGGGGAAGTGATTAAGTCATGAGGTCTCCACTCCTGTGAATGGGATTCATACCCTCATAAAAGCGGTTTCAGAAAGCCGCCTGGACTTTCTCTCCCTTCAGCTACAGGGGGACACTCAGCCCCTCCAGGGAACACAAGAACAAGGCACCATCTCAGAAGCAGAGCAAGCCCTCACCGAACACCAGAGCTGCCACTGCCTCAATCTTTAACTTTCCACCCTCCAGAACTGAGAGGAAATGACTTTCTGTTATTTATAGATTATACCATCTCAGCTATTTAGTTATAGCAGCATGAATGAAGTAAGACAGGTAGGGACAGGAAAGAGATGCCCCTGTACTTCTAATTTTGTGGGTCAGCACACAAAGAGATTCCCTACCCAGAAAAATTAGTCACTGGCACCATTCCGCTCCTCAGTGACTTTCTGTTGCTATTGTATAGCAGTTCCAACTATTTGTGCTTCTCACTGCTGGCCTGGCTCTTACTCTGTGTCCCATCTTTTCTCAGTTTCCTGTCCAAAATCTCCAGGTCAGGACTTTATACTTCTTTTAGACAGGTCCTTTGTGTGTAAGTATGCAGTACACTCACATGTACATTGTGTGACACACACATGCACGCAGAGAGTTGTCTTTCAGAATCTATGGGGAACTGGCTCCAGGACCACCCACATATAACAAAGTCCATAGATGTTCAAATCCCTTACGTAAAATGGTATAGTATTTCTTCACAACCTATGCACATCCTCCTGTGTACTTTAAATCATCTCTTGGTTACTTATAGTACCTAATAATATGTAATTGACATATAAACACTTGTTTAAGAAATAATGACAAGGGGCTGGAGCGGTGGCTCAGTGGTTATGGTGCTTGTCTGGCATGTGTGAGTATGCAGGTTTGAACCCCAGCACCACATACACTAAGAATCAGAGCAACAGAAATCACATGAGAAACTAAAATTGATTCCCATTCTCTCTCTCTCTCTGTCCCTCTCTCAAAAAAAAAAAGAAAAAAGAAAAAAGAAAAAAAGAACAAAAAATTCTATACATGTTCAATATAGATGCAACTTTTTCCCCCAGATATTTTCAATACAAAGTTGGTTGAATCTACAGATGTGGGACCCACTATGATGAACTCAATGTCCTAAAACTTCATGTAACATTCCTAAACCCATATACTTAATGACAAGATAAGTTGTGAAACTCATGTTTCCTGGGTCCCCTGATTCCTAGGCTGGTGGTCTGGTCTTATTGCCCACCTGCAACTGTTCTAAACTTGTCTGATGAATTTCAAAGGCACTTCATCCCCACAAAGTGGTGGCCCAGCCTTCCATCCCTGGATGAAAACTGATCTTCAGACAGTAAGTTGCTTGTATATATATTTTTCCCTGTGATTACTATCAATTAATTTGGTTGATAAGGTTGTTTTCCATGTCATACTCTGGGACAACTTGATGTGAATTAGATGAAATGTATGTATTTACCAAACTATGTTCTGAGGAAATCCATCAACCTTTGATGGCTTAGTAGATATTTTGTGAAAGAAATGTTCAGTTTTTAGATCTGTTTGGGAAAGATTGGGTTAGAAAAAGGGAAAAGGCTTCTAATAGAGAACTTATCAGAGCCTTTCATGTGTGGATACAACAAACCTACAGGAAGATTGGATACAATGTAAGTGGAATATTTTCCCAGTGGAATGATCATCACCATCTTGAAGACATAAGTGTTCCAAAGAACATAATTATGGAAAACTTGTCATCGTGTTTAGAGACATTAAATATACAACTGCACTGATAATTTGTATAAAAGTGCTCTATAAATCAAAAAACGAAGAAAATAAACAATAATAGAAGCTGGGAGGGTTGTGGAGAGATAGGCACGCTAGCACACTGTTGGTGGAGCTGCAGACTGATACAGCTCCTCTGGAAAGCAGTGTGGAGAATCCTCAAAAAACTAGATAAGGTGTAGTGTCATACAACCTAATACATTTTTTGAGATGTTTTGGGAAGGGAAGGGAGGGATTAAGGTGGGTAATTGAGGGGACACTCTTGGGGGTAAATCTAATCTTCAGAATATATATATAATCTTCAGAATACATATATATAAATATATTATTTCATTAAAAGATTGTGTGATTGTTCAACAATTTCTGAATAAAAAAAATCAGTCTCCAAAATTAGCACCTCCCATCATCTTCTCATTCATTTCAGAAATCCCTATCATTTTTTTCACCTAGTTTACCAGACACCTGTCTGTCCTAAATATTTGTTCCTTCCCTCTTTCCCATACTCCAACTTCATTCTTCCCCACCTACCCACTCTGCTTCTTGATTATCACAACAGCCTCCTCTGCAGTCCTTTGCACACTACTTTTTCTTCTCTTCTAGTTACTACCCGTTCCTCCAGTCACCCTGTTCATCCCCTTTGCCCAACTCTTAGTTTGCATTAGTTACACTCATGCATATCCACTACATGCCTAAGCCAGGCTTCTATTCTCACAAGATCTCTCCTCTTATCCCAACCCTGTCTCTCTTTTTAATGTTTAAAATTTATAATATCAAAAATAAGGATTAATTTCATAATAGCATTATACTTTTAATAACATCAATAGTCACAAAACCAAAACCAAAGGCTTCCACTATTTATTTGTAGAGCTTACATTCTATTCCATCATCTTGGCAGGAGACCATTCTGATTGCCACTGATATAGACATGGGAAAATGTATCCTTTTTAACTTCTCTACCTCAAACTTTCATTCATTTATCCATTCATTCATCCTTTATTCTTATAGAGGGTTTATGTATGCTATTCAGGATCCATTTTTAAGGTATTGGTAATACCTACATTAATATGGCATAGTGCTTATTCTTCAGGAGCATATAGTCTAGTCATTAGAGAAACAGGCACTTAAAAAGAGAAGTACTTATGTCTGTGATACTCCAAAAAACATGGAAAGAACCCACTGGAGGACCTAGGAACAAAGTTAAAGAACCTCCACATGGGCTGGAGCTAGACCCAGGCCTGTGTGAAAGGTGGTCCATCTCATGTATTAGACCCAACGAAGGCGCAGCAACACATAACTTAGGGCAATCATAGATATGTAGCAGGGGAGAGGAAGGAAGTGGCAGGTGGGGGAGGGGAGAATAGAGAGGATCTAGGGGGTAATTCTGGTTGAGAATATATGCATATCAGATTGTTACTTTATATGCATTTATGATTGTACAATAACTCAATTCTTTAATTAAAAATAGTAAGGAGGAAAAAAGAACCTCCATAAGGTACACAATTGAAAGTGTAAAAGAGACACCAAATTTTTTTTTTTAAGTTTTGTTTTATTTTTGGTCCCAGGGATTGAATCCACAGGTACATAACCACTGAGCTGCGTCCCCAGCTAAGTTGCTGATGCTAACCTTGAACTTATGATCTGCCTCAGCCTCCTGAGTTGCTGGGCACAGAATGTTTTTGAATGTAGTAACATGATACAGTTATCAGTTCATCAACTAGAGGGCATTACATTAATGACTCTAAAGCTGATTAGAGCAGGGAACTGAGGTTCAGTTTTGGTACTCCTGAGACTTTGATACTCCTAGAGATTCCAAGTCCAAGCTCAGTTTTTTTTTTTTTTACTACTGCAACCAAGACTGTCTTAAAGCAGGAATGAAGGAAGTGGTCTCAAACAGTGTGACAACATCTTTGTTGGCACCTTTTGGTCAGATGCATAGGGAATTTAGGGAAATGTAATGCCTCACATTTTGTTCAGTTTCACTCTTTCTGTTGAGACTTCGAACAAACTGGTGAATTCAGTCTGCACAGTAGACAACCTCAAGGTGTCCTCAATGCAGAAAATCTTTGTCAGAGAGAAATACAGACCAGTATATAGATACATGGGGCGGGGGGTTTTTACCAAGTAGAGGAAGCAAAGGAACATAACCCATCATGAGGCACAGGAAAGTGATGGTTTCCACAAGCCTGGGAAGCATTGAGTTCACCAAGAAGCCTCAGTGCTGCAGAGGGACATGAGCCAGATGGCAGGGAAGAGCCAGAGCATGAAGGAACTTGGGAACGAGCTTGGGAACTTACTTTTTTTCCCTCTAGATAATAAGAAGCCACAGGCTCACATGGCAAAACTTGCATTTTAGGAAGTAAATCTGGTGGTATTTTAAAAGATGGACTGAGCTCAGAAAAGCCAGCTGGCAGGAAAAAAAAAAGGCTAAGAAACTGTAAAAATGCCTTAGGGAGGGGGACAAAGTTAAACAGAGGTAAAAGTCTAAACTAAAATAATTAGAAATAAATACAAAAAAATTTTTAAAAGGGCAGTTCTCAGAACTAGTGCTAAGGGGGAATTAGTGGCACCCTGGAGCAGCTTGTTCAAGCTGGCTAGGGTCAGTTGTTACATATTCAGAAATTGTGTGCTGCTGGTGGTTAAACCATTGATAATTCAGAATCGGCAATGGATAGCTTCTACGTAAATTAGCAAACACCATAAATCAAGGCTTTTTGTTTTTCAGAGAGGCAGTTTATCAGCTATCAGTTTATATGTTAGATGAACTTGATAGGACTTCATGACTAGATACAGGAAGTGAGCAGGAATATCAGGTTTGTGGGTCCTGAAGCTTTTATAATTTGAGAGATTCTCCTTTAAAAAAAAGAATATAGAATTATGAATTCAAAATTAGGCATAAATAATAGACAGTAGGAGTATTCCTGGGAGCCAGAAATAAATATACACGGAAGTGACTACAAACCACGTCAAAACATCCCACTAAACCCAAACTAAATGTGTCCCCAACTCAGCTTCCCCTTAGCCAGACCCTAAAAGTGCCCGCAATCACTCCAGCACCACACCGTAATGATGGGAAGCATGTCAGAGGAGAAGTCCGTGTGGAAAGAAACAGCAGTTTCAGCCCACTGTGGTTAAAACGTCTTACTTTTGCACATTTTACAAAAAGATGCAAGCATGTGAACCCCTTGCTAGGGCAACTCTCAACCTGGGAGCAGCCAGGAAATACTAAGGATTCGATGCTTGAGCTTCGTGAACGTCAGTGTTTGCCTCTGAGGGCAAGAGAGGCATCAGAGTTAGAATCAGGGTTCAGAAGACTGTGCGGGGTGGCTCACTGGTTTATTTCTGCCCTCTAGTTCCAAAACAGAATCAAAATGGCTGGAGGAACAGTGAGGAGGACAGGCTAGCACTGAGTCTGCCTGGGAGACTACAGCTCTCTCTTCTGTTAAAACATCACCCTTAACTGTCACCAGGAACCAACCTGCACCAATAGCTTGACAGCCCCAACACTAGGACCATTTTTTTGGAAGCGCAAGGGCTTCATCCTTCCATGGGTCCTATTAAGAGCTGCCTGGTCTCCAGCCCTAAGGCTGCGGGAGGATGTCACCCTGAGGGAAGGTGAAATGTGTCTGGCACAAGCCAGAATAATCCTTTCCAGACACATGTGTAATGCAGGAAAAACAGGTGCAAACAATTGAACCAGCTGTCAGCAACTACAGGGATCGCTTTTGATATCTTAATCGTTAGTTGATCCACGCGCCACATTGGCAGCATCACTGTCATAGCTGACTGCACATCTGTAAACCTTTTCGAACCTCTTCTGATGTCCGTGTGAGTCCGTGAAAGCCTGACATCACAAGAGACTAAAATTGAGCCTGATTGCTGCTGTTTCCATTTTCCTGCTACAGAACCTGAGAGTTGACAAATGCCAATAATTGTTAATTCTTCACTACTGGTTGTCACGTGCCACACAGGGCAAGAGCAAAGACTGATCCCTCTGTCCCAGGAGCGTCCTCTTCAATGTGAACGGATGGACTGCGTGTAATTTCTCTGCTGCATATTTGCTAGTTGAGGGAGTTTTTTTTATATGTTTATCTCAGCCTCCTCATCTCTTCAACAGTAAAAACACTCCATAATGGCTGGGAGAAGACAAAGCGGATGGATGTTTACATTGATAAAATGCCTTTGTGCTTCTTTCCATTCAAGGAAAATGTCACCACCATAATTAGCACAATAGTAGGGGACTGGAAATCAATGGCATTATCTGCAGTGACTAAGATATTTGAGTTGATAACTTCCACTGGGGCTCAACAAACCATGGTTCCACGTACAAAACAATTTAGCCCTTCTAAATGTTCATCCATCACCTCTGCTACAAAGACTGGCTTCTGCAGAATTGCAGGCATGGGGAAGAGTTACTGGAACTTGTCTTTTGACACTGGATCCAAAATTTGTGTTTTCATGCTAGCAAATGGGAAGAGGTGGATGTCCCCCAGGGGTGTGCAGCAGATAGGAAAGGTGAATCCCCCAACTCCTCTCTTGTTTCCATGACATCTTCTGAGCTGTAGCTTCTCTGTTCTACACTGCCTGCTCCCCTACTCCTTACCTCCCTCACTTCCCACCACAAGTAGTTATAAAGTCATACCTTCATTTTCTACATATCATTGTGTAATTTCAAAACATTATCTAGGAGCTGGAATGGTGACTCAGTGGTATGATGCTTGCCTGGCATGTGCAAGGACTTGAATTCAAACCCCAGCACCATGTACACAACTAAGTGTCAGGGCAATGAAAAAAACAGATAAAAAACTACATAAAGTTGATTCTCTCTCTCTCCCTCTCCTAATGCAACCTTACTTCCATTCTTCTGGTCTTAAAATGATATAAAAGTCCTAATCCACAGACATTTGGAGAGAGAATAGTATTTTTTTGTTTGTATACATTTGGAGTTTTGTTGAGTGGTTATCATTGCCACAAAATGTGAAACCAGCAAAAAATAAAGACTTAGCACATCTCTTCCAAAAGACTGCCAACCTATACTTTGCTCTTTACTAAGATACTAAGCTTGCCTGGATTAAAATTAAATAGTAGCCCTTTATCATTTTTGTCACCAATTTTTGGCTTTTCCATTTTAAAAAGTTTATAACATGAATGCAACCAAAGGAAACTGTGATAGAAATTTAAATATATTTAATAAATTTAATAAAAGATAAATATTTTCATAAAGAGAAAAGAAATAAGCTTGATAATGACTTATTTATCCAAACACAGAAAAAAAGAAAAATGTGTAACAAGAAGTTGGGCCATCCACAGGGCTGGTGATTTAAACTCACCTCCCTTTAGCAATAACTGGGCCCTTTGATATGTGTCTGAATGCATATTTATTACACAAATTTTCTAGGTTCTTTTTGTGGGGCATATATTTCTATATGTCTGGTTCTATGTAAAACATAATATGAATCCTCTGATTATCATCAGAGCTTAAAAGATAATACATGGTCTCATAATTTTCCATACTAAAAAACTGATCCCAACCCCACTCTATAATGCATATATTTTGTTTGCTGTTAAAAAGCTACTTAGGTTTCAATGACAAGTTTCTAAGATGATTCTTTTCCTTTTTTAAATTAAAAACATCACAAACATGGATGTTAAAGAAGGAGCATCGTTTAAATGATGTTGATGAATAGACATAAGTGCCAAACCCATGAAGCCGTGATTGAGATAAGCTGACAAGCCACTTACCACCTTGTAGAGTTGTCTTGTGGCCAAAAGATTGTGGGCTGTTGTGAACCACCTATAACATTTCATTCAACATCAATTTTTCATCCCATAAATCCAATCAAGAGAAAAATCCAATATTTAATAAATCCAAGTCCTAATTGTGTGTGTGGGGGGGGGGGGAGCCAGAAATCTGAAGGCCTAATGGTGCAGAAGAGAAATGGAAGAATGTAACAAGAGTAGCAAAAAATTCCTCGAGTGCCTAGATGGCTCCTTGCCATCCACTGAGGGGAAAGGCAAGGCAGCTGCCATTCTGGGATCCTCCAGCCTGGAGAATCCCTGCTTTGTGTGGACTCCTGAGATGCCTGACCTTCAGGGCTCTTCATGATGAAGTGTGGAGCTAGGAAGGCTGCAGCTCCTCCCTTGTGCCCTCGACCTTGTTATACATATTCCACTCTGCTTTCAGCTGTTTTGACACATAATGTTTGGTGTTTTACCAACAAAAAATGTTGTATTTCACATCTACTCTCCAAGAAAAATATTTAGCATTCCAGTTTAACAAATCTGTTTTTTTGTGATGTTTAAAAAAAATTAGTTCTAGTATGTAAAGTACCCCCTCTGGCCTATTTCTCTTAATTGAACAAAAGAAATTTTTTAGAATTTTTAATTTAGTTTAAACCTTTTATTTATTGCACAAAAATCCTAATAATAGTTAATATAGTAGCATATTAATTTATTACAAAGATGCATTTAAGGATAAGTCTTATATTTGCATTGTCCAGTGATTCTCATACTTTACAATATTTTTAAATCACTTTTTTATGATTAATATAATACTCAACATTCACAGTGAGATTCTATTTTTAGATACTCTGATGGACATAATTTCACTGAAAAAAACGAATTCGTAAAAGAGGTGGGATTCAGAAAATTCATTATTAAAAATATCAAATTTTTCTAAAATTTACCAATATATAGATAATCATAATATTTTATTCTCTTTAAAGCAGTTATAGCAGCTGTAAAGTACAACTGCTCCTCTTAGGCATTACGTACAGCGTTATGTGCATTTTGTATGTCGTTGATACCAGCTGACATTTTATAACCATTACAAGGCCTTCTAGAAATGAAATATGTCAATGGTATAGACAATGAAAAGAAATTTTAAATCTCAAGGCTCTCAAGTAAATCTTACTCTCCATGCAACATTTTTACACCTCTGGCAGCCCAAGACAAAACTATAAAGGAAGAAAAGTTTGTTTGAAATGATCTCAACCCCTCTAATATTATTCATGCTCCTCATTCTGATCCTGGTGCCCCTTACTGTGCCAGGTGCTGCTGCAGTCACTGTATTCTGTGGGCATGCTGCACATACACGGCTCCCTGCCCTCATGGAGCAGATAGCCCAGTGAGGATGACGGCCAGTGATCAAATCCTCATAGTAATAAATGGACACGTTGTGCTCACAGCAATCACAGAATTGAAGGGACAGACGAAGGGGAGTTAACTAGGGTATACTAAGCCTCTCTTGCCAACTGCTAAGATGCTACCCTGGAATGCCCTTGGGCTTATCATTGATACCCCAAGTGGACACCCCACCCAAGCCTGACATTCAACATTATTCTGTCTTCCTTTCTTTTTCCACTTTCTCCTGTCAAACCACTTATTGCCTCAGTCTTTTGCTTTGGTAGATAAAAGATCCATTATTAAGAGAGCAAACCATAAGCATTCACCCAAATATATGAATGACCAAAAATAAAGAACCCATGATTACTGAGCATCTACGCCTGGAATTCTGCTGAGTGTTTCCACATGTTGGCTCATTCATCTTCCCCCTTCCACGAAAGCCTCCACGATAGGTGTTATCTTCCTTTTCCCTGGATTCAGAAACTGAGGCTTGGTAATAAGTAACTTGCTCCAAGTAAGACAGATTGTAAACAGCAGAGCTGAACCGTACGTGTCTGACAAGTTCCTGCCTCTGTACCAATTGTGCTTCCATGGCAAAGATGCCATAATGTATTTGGCAAGCCAGCACTCAAAACCCTCTAGTTTTGTTACAACCAAATGACCCCTTCTGAGATCAATATTTGCTCCCTTTCAGGGAGCTCTGTAAGACCTCTTAGCTTAGCTTGAGGCTGAGTCTGCTCCTTGGTGGTACTGTATTATAATCCAGTCCAGAAACCAGAGGTTACCTATGCCTTGCTCCCTGCCGTGATTCCCACAATCCACTTCCACTTTCTTTGTAAATAAGGATGTTTATTCCCTCCACATCCTCCCAAGGATGGACGCTCTCCTTCTGAAGTGCAGTCTCTTGCCTATGTTCCCTTCCCTCTGGATCATCCTCATACAGTCTGCTACCTACACCCACCTGTGTGGTTTCCTTCTGTTTTGGTCTTCCCAACTTCTGGGCACTTCATCTCATGTGTTCCATTCCCTGTCGTCCCTTCTCTATCCAGCATGTCTACTTGACAAGAACAAACCATGACTAAATCCAAGGAAAAAGCCTTCAAAGATAAAATGTCAAGCAATCTAGCTGTGACAAGAGAGCTTTCCCACTGTGTCCCAAAGCTCACCACACACATGAGTCCTGGTCCAACCTGAATTTAAGGCAAGATCTCCAAATAGCTCTCTCAGCCATCTGTACCATCCCTAAAGAAAGAGGTACAGTAAAACACCATGTCCCTGAATGTCCCCTTTTTATTCTGAAAAAAGAAAAAGAAAAAAAAAAAACTAAGATAAGGGAACAATGAGGACAATCCTAGGCCAGAAAGTCCAGACACACATTATCTTGAAAGCCACTGGCTTTCTCTCATGCACCCTGGGAACGATGCCAACTTACCACCTTCTTGCATGTATACCGGGACAGTTGCACCATGGAATGCTTGTCAGACACGCAAACTAAGCAAGCTGATGCTAACGATGTTGCTGCTTCGGTAGCCTAACATATAAAATGCCTCTGTGAGAGGGGAGAGGTACAGAACCAAGGTGCTGTGGGAAGGACATGTCCCTATTCAAGCCAGCCACCCCTGGACAGAACACTGGGAGCGAGAAGAGATGCTGTTGGTGAAGCACCTTGAGGGACAGAGGTGCTATCCGTTCACCTATTACCACTGAACTCTTCTTACAAATGCCACCGATCTCTTGTAAGATTTCCCCAATTAATCATTTGTAACATTCATGAACCAAAGATTCCTGAACTCACTTCATTCTTTCAGTAATTCAAAGATGGCTTAGCATTTGAAAAGTCAGTTAATTTCCCTCATTAAGAGAATAAAAAGAGAAAGAAATAAATGAGCCTCAATAAATGCAGAAAGATATTTTTAAGAGTATCTGACAAAATACCAAACTCTTAGAAAACTAAGGAAACTTTCTCAATCTAATAAAGTATGTATATAAAAAATCTATAAACAAATAGCTTTAACAGGGATATGTTACAATCTTATTTCTGATATCTAGATCAAAAAAGAAGGTCCACCACTATCACCACATTTATTCATTAATATATTTTAATCCTAGTAAGAGCAACTAAGGTAAGATAAAGAAGTAAAAATTATGAGATAGGAAAAAAGAAGTAAAACTGTCATTGTTTACTGGTGATATTTTTGCATACATAAAAAATCAAAAGAAACTATAGATAAACTAGCAGAATGAGTGGAATTAGGGAGACTTCTGGACACTAGAGCAACATATAAGAATGAACAGCCTGGCACATGCATCAGTAGTAAACAGTGAGAAAATTCAGTTTTAAATGATGCCATTTACATTAGTATAAAAAATATAAAGTACATAGGACCAAGACTCATAAAAGATGTAAAAGACATCTGCATGGAAAATTGCAAAATATGACTGAAGGAAATTAAGGAAGACCTGGATAAATAAAAGGACAGCTGTAACATGTTTATAGTTTAAAGACACAATACTTTAAAAACCGTTAGTTCTCCACAAATTTATCTATAGATTCAATATAATGCCTATTAAAAGGCCAACAAGATATTTTATGGAATTATTAAACTGTTTCTAAAATTTTATAGAAGGACCAGGAGCCAAAAATAGGAAAACAATTTTAAAGAAGAAAAAAGTTGGAGGATAGTGTCTCTTAAAAAATTATCTTTTTTCGTGAAAGCTAGTGATCCTTGATTGAAAACATATGTAAAATTCACTTGAGGAACTTGTTTAAAATGTATATATTTTGCCAGGCATGGTGGCATACACCTGCAATCCCAGCAGCTCAGAAAGCTGAGACAGAAGAATCACAAGTTCAAATACAGCCTCAGAAATTTAGCAGCAAGGCCCTAAACCACTTAGTGAGACCCTATATCATATTTTTAAAAGAGGGGGAACTGAGGATGTGGCTCAGCGGGTTAAGTGCCCCTGGGTTTGATCCACAGTACCAAATATCATCATCATCATCATCATATGTATCTGTTCTCAGCAGAAATTCTGACTCAGGAGGATTTTGGGGATAGAAACTGGAATGTGACTTTTCACAAGTACCTTAGTACCTTAGCTGATCATGGTACAATGGGTCCTCTGTCACTCGGAAAACACGCTCCTAGGTCATTCCTTTGGGTGATATTTGATTTTCTGAGTTGTTACTTTTTACTTTCATGTGCCAAAAGTAATGCACCACTGGCCCACATTATTTTAAATGGAGTGAGTAGTTAGTACAAGTTTGGTTATTTGGATTTGACTGCTTAATTTTTGCTGTTTCTTTGGTCATTTCAGATGATGTAGATGACTTTTTTAAGTACTAAAAGGAAATAAGTCTTGAAATTTCTCTGGCTTCTGTGACAATTCTCAGTTTTTCTTTCCCTTCTCTTCCAAGCCCATTTTCTCTTCCCATTATCGGCACTCTTCCTGGGTGATACCCATGGATGAGGTTTCTACTACCACCAATATGATAGCAACCCCTAATTTCTCCGATCTTAGTTCCAGATGAGAATATACAATGGTATATTGAACATGGTCATTCGACTACCCCAGATTCAAGAGACTCTTCAATATTTACTCCAAATCTATTCTTCCTCCAGTATATTCTAACTCCATGAATTGCTATACCCAGTTACACCATCAACTTGATTCTGATCTCTCCCAACATCAACATCCAGAAGACTTTCAGATCCTATCTACCTTATGCCCAAATCATTTCTCTTTAGTCCCACCAGAGCCATCTCGGACTAGTCTTCATGTAGTACAGCTATAGCTCTTCTCCCTTCCTCAAGTCTGGCCCTTTTTGTGTTCATATTTCGCCTTACTTCTAGAAATTTTATCAGTGACCATGTCACATTTCAGACCAAACTGTTTGCAAGCTCTCTTTCCATATTAAACTTCTAATCACAGCCATCAACCTTTACTGACATAACCATCCCCATTTCCCACCATGCCCCTGCCCTGAGCACAAGGCTGTTCTGAACCACATGCAATTTTCCCTCTGCCTCTTAAAACATGCATTTTCCCCACTGGCTGCTCACTCTGCCTTCCATACCTTCACCCTCCACTCACACTTCTAATTCATACCCATCTTTCAAATGCTGACTTAGGCATCCACTCCTATAGGCTCCTGGTCCGTAGCTTAGATGCTAGTCCTCCATGTGACCTTATTCTCCCATGTACGTGTCTACTTCTCTCATAGTATTAACCACACCATTTGGTCTTCGTTGTATCTAAAACAGCACCCAACACTCAGCCTTGCCACTCCCTCTCCCCTTACACTGCTTTAACTACCACCTACAAATGTATTATCTGTTCATTGCTTATCTGTTTAAAGTCAACCTTCCATTCATGATGTACTCTCCATGACAGAAATGTTTTATCTCACCACTTACTCCCAGAATCCAGAAGGCCACTAATACATGATAAGGGTTAGATAAATATGTATGTGGTAAGCAGATAAAGGAATGTGTATCCAACCTTTACATCATTGTATCTTCAGCACTTAGAACTAGTTTTTCTGGAACAAAGACAACATTTAATAAATATTTGGTGAATTAATTAATGGATAGCCATAATAACGGCTCTGCTAAAAACATTCATTTTTATTATCGCATATACATAACACGCATGGTTTTGTCTGTTTATTTGTATGCAGTGTCTGTAACTAAGTTATGTGAATAAGGGTTATGTTGAAAATGATTTAATACCAGTAAAAAGAGACTTGTATTAGTGAATAAGTTACAATGGCCCACACCTTTGCGTGAAGATCAAATAATTTGGGCTTTGTGGTAGGCAGAATCCTAAAGATGTTCCCCAAGATTCCCACCCCCTGGCTATTCAGTCAAATGCTAATAATCCAGGAACTGCTGCAAAAAGATTCCACGGATGTAATCTGTGGCCACTAATCAACTGACCTAACAGAGAGTGTAGCCTGAGTTATTCAGGTAGGTAATCATATAAATCAGAAGAGAAAGCACAGGGGTAAAGCAGTGAACACACTCTACTTGCTGGTTGAACGACGGGAGCTATGAACCAAGAGTAAAAGTAGCCTCTGGAAGTGGAAACAGTCTCCAGTTGACCGCCAACAAGGAAATGGGCCTCAGGCCCATCACCATGCGAAACTGAATTCTGCCATGAACTCAGATGAGCCTGACGCCTGATTCTTCCCCAGAGCCTCCAAGTAAGATCTGCAGCCAGTTGGTCCTTCAATTTTAACCTTAAGAGACTCCATGCAGGAGAAACCAGCTAAAGCACTCAGCCTTCTGACGTGGAGAACTGTGACATAATAAACCTGTGCTGTTTTAAGCTGTGGAGTTTATGACAATTTATCATGGCAACAATAGAAAATTAATAGAGGCTTGTTTCCTAGTTCTATGACCAGTTTGCAGGGGGTCTTTGAACACTTTCTTTCACATTTTGGTGTTTGAGTTTGGTAACAACATTTTAATAAATGGGCTCAAAAATACTAAATAAAACTAATTCCTTGGTCTTTTTTAAGAATTGAAAACAATTTTTAAAACCTTGTCAAATCTCTTCATTTTGCAGACTAGGAAATGGAAGTCCATATCCCCAATTAATAAGACAGCTGAGATTTGAAGCAAGATGTCTTAACTGCCAAATTCAACTGCAGCATGTAACGGTGGTGCTCACAGATGGCTTGCAGCTATATGGAGAGACACCTGGGGTGACATGAAGTGGGCCTGAAGCTGGCAGTAAGAAACCAGAAATTCATGTTTGATCACCCCACCCCCCTGCCACTTCATAGCTGGGCAAACCCCTAGGAAGTTACTCATTCCCTCAGAGCCTCGGTTCTCTCCTCTGTGCAATAGGAACGATGGGAACGTGCCCTGGTTTATTTACAGATTTTAAGACAACAGGCATTTACTGAGCACCTTCAACATATCAAATATCTCATTAAATTCTATGAGATAAAGGCAAATAAAAACTGGGTTCCTGGGCTGGAGCGGTGACTCAGCGGTTTCGGCGCTTGCCTGGCAAGCACGAGGACCTGGGTTCAAACCCCAGCACCACGTACACAACTAAGTGTTGGAGCAACTAAGGCCATGTGAAAAACTAAATAAAGTTGTTTCTCTCTTTCTCTGTCTCTCTCACTGTCCCCTCTCTCTTTAAAAAAAAAAAAACTGGGTTCCTAAAAATAATTCACTTATGAGCAGATTTCTTCAATGGCAAGTAATATGTGATATACAAAAGGCAAACAAACAACCTATGGAAAGACATACGAGGGACATTTAACCTCAGCATCTAACCCAGACATTTAAAAAGACAGTAAAGATACTGCTGAATCTTGAAGGGCCAGTAGACATTTGCCAGCAGAAAAGGGCTTTTCAGGTAGGGGAAACAACATGAGTCCAAGCATAAAAACAATCAGTAGCAGGGTACGCACAGCAAGTAGCTCGTTTTCCCAAGAACAAAAAGTGTGAGGAGGCTGCATTCATGAGCAGAGGTCAGATAATGGAAACTGTGTGTGACTTGCTGGGAAGTATGAACTTTGCTCTATAGGCAATGGAATCCGTTGGAATGTTGAAAGTAAGGTAAGAAATGCAGCAGTGTGGATCAATTAGTGAGAGTCTAGCCTAGAAACATGGAGAGAGGCTATTGCTATGGTAGCCCAGTCAAGGCACAAGATAAAAACAAAGGCCTAAGATGAGAAAATAGTGACAGCGATTTGGAATAGAAGATCCAATAAATTTGTAAAATGGAAATTCTTAAACTCTGCCTACACAATAGAATTAATTGGTTCCATGCAGACATTCTGAATTCAATTCTCCAGGTACAAGGCCAGGCACTTTCCTAAAAGATGCACAGGTGACTTTGATGAGCATCTAGGTTTCTGAGCTTTTCTAGATCAGGGGTTGGCAAGCTATGACCCATGAACCAAATCTCACCCCACATCTGCCTTTATACAGCCCATGAGATAAGAATGGTTTTACAGTTTTGAATGGTTGAAAAAAATCAAAAGACTATTTCTATGAAATTCAAATTTCAGTGTCAATAATGTTCTTGGAGCACAGACACACTCATTAGCTTTCACAGTACAGTGCCTATGGTTTCCTTCACACTGTATTAGCAAAGTTGAGTCACAGTGACAAAGACTATATGATTCAACAAGCCTAAAATATTTACTATCTGGTCCCTTACAAGAAAAGCTGCCAACTCCTGGTCTAGAGAAATTATCTTCTCTTGGTAACCCAGTGGGATCAACTGAATATTCCAAATAATACCTCTGGAGGTGGAACCCAGGCATCTGTACTTTTTTAAAGCTTTCTGGTGAATAAACATAAAGGCTTTATATGATGAACTCAAAGCTAACAGCATAGAAAGTAGGAGGGAAAAAAAGCATCTCCTTTAAAATCTAGGATGACACAGAATGTCCACTCTCACCACTCCTATTTAATATAGTGCTAGAAATTCAAACCAGAAAAATTAGGCAAGATAAGGAAATAAAATAGGAAAGGAAGAAGTCCACAATTTATCACTGTTTGCAGATGATATGATCCTATACATAAAAGGCCCAGAAAGCTCTACCAGAAGACTACTAAAGCTAGTAAAATTATCAGAGAAGCAGGTTATAAAATCACCATTAAAAAGTAACTTTCCTGGGCTGGAACGGTGGCTCGGCAGTTATGGCGCTTGCCCGGCATGCCTGAGTACCCAAGTTCAAACCCCAGCACCACTTACACAACAATGTCTGGGAACAACGAAAGTCATATGAAAAACTAAACAAAAATTCTCTCTCTCTCTCTAGTCAGAATGGCAGCCTTCAAGAACACAAACAATAATAGATGCTGGTAGGATAATCTAGGGGAACCATAGACAAATAGGTGAGGGAGAGAGGAAGGGAGAGGCAGGGTGGGGGAAGTGGGAGAGGTAGGGAGGATAGGAAGGGATCTAGGGATCCAATGTACCATAGGGTTTGACCCCCTGAGAAGTCAATACTTATATACCATCATTTAATTCTGGAAATATATATGGGGGGGAGGGAGGAAGAGGGAGGGAGAAAGGGAGAGGGAGATAGGGAAATTTATATCTCTTATAAGGGGTGTAATATAGAAGAATCAAGAGACTGGGAAGTGGGCATTGTGGGGGAAACTATGCTTTAAGACCAAATGCATATCATATTGTTACTTCATGCGCATTTAAGATTGTCTGACAACTCATCTCCTTAATAAAAATTTTTTAAAAAAGAAAAAAATAGTGAGAAGTGAATTGTAACAAAAATGCAATATGTTAATATTTATGAGATACAGTTGCAAGATATTGCATAAGATATTTGAACAAGCTATGCTGCACACCTGTACAAAAACATAAATGTTTAATCCCATTGTCAAATATATCCAAAAATAACAAGGGATGATAGGAAGGGAGGAGAAGGAAAAATGTTGGAACTGAGTTAAAGCAAGGTATACTCCACACATTTATAAGTATGTCACTGTATATACTACAGTCATTTATATAAAAAAAGTTCTTCATAGGTATAAGAATTATGTCACTGTACTTGGGTATTTTAGGAAAAATATGGAACCCAGAAAGAGAGGCAAGGGATCAGGGGACTGGAGGAGCGAGGTAGAAGGGTGCAGGGGGTGGGCATGTTGACTAAATTGTATTGCTATACGGTGTGCATCTATGAATATGTGACAACAAATTGCATCATTATGTACTACTATACTGCACCAATAAAAAATTTAAAACAAAATAAAATTCAGTTAAAAAAAACAAAACAAAAAAATAAATGCTGGCAAGGATGTGGAGAAAAAGGAATGCTTTTATACTATTGGTGGGATTATAAATCGGTACAACCACTTTTGAAATCAATGTAGAGATTCCTCAATAGGCTGGGAATGGAACCACCACATGACTCAAGTATACTACTCCCTGGTCTATATTCCAAAGAATTAAAGTCAGATTTGTCTCACATTCCACATGATCTGTTCATAAAATTTCCTTTTCCAGTTTGTAAAGATGTTCATCTAACAGAAGATGATGTCATATTTGTAATAACATTTTTTAAAATTAGATCAAGAAAACAAGAAGGAAAGCTTTAGAGTTGGCCTGGTGTAGAGGGCTTACCTGGCATGTATGAGGACCCAGGTTTGAACCTCAGTACTACATACACAACTAAAAGTTAGCAAAACAAAAACCAGATGAAAAAAATAAATAAAAATTGACTCTTAAGAAAAAGCAAAAAGATTTTTAAGAACAAGATAACATATAAAGCGGTTCTACATAAAACATTGTCTTATATATTTTGATAAGCAGCAGAACCAGCTTTCCTTTGTAGTACAGCTTGTGGCATTGAACGAAAAAAGTTCTGTGATTATTGAAGTGAATTATGTTATAAATGCAAAGAGAAGCTAAAATATTAAAAACATATTTTCTAAATACATAGTGCATGGTTAATTCAAGCTTCTGTACCCTATAGTATATTCCATTTTCCTTCTGTTTGTATATATTTGCTATTACTTGCTATCTCCAATCTCTTTTCCTAACAATTCCAGCATTATAGCATGCCTTTTAATAAATATCATATCTGTACTCTTTAAAAAAAAAGAATTAAAGTCAGCATGCTATAGCAAAACATGCATACCCATATTTATAGCCTTACAATTCACAATAGCCAAACTATGGAAGCAGTGTATATGTCCATCTATGCTATGCATGAATGAAAACAGAAAATATAGTATATGTACACAATGGGGTTTTATTGAGTCATAAAGGAGAATGAAATTATGTCATTTGCAAGAAAGTGGATGGAACTTGAGAACATTATGTTAACTGAAATGAGCCAACCTCAGAAAGTAAAGGGTCATATGCTTTCTCTAAAGAGGAAATAAGGGAAAGAAAATGGAGAAATTTCATGCAAATCAAAGGGAGATCAGTAGAGTAGAGGAAAGTGACCAGGGAGAATGAGGAAGGAAGGAAAACCGGAAACACTGGGGAATAATACAGGCTAAATTATATTGTTATACTATGGGCATGTACAAACACCTAAAAACAAATCTAACCATTGTGTGCAACTATAGTGCACCAATAGGGTTTTTAAAAAAATGGTGAGTTCTAACTTTGCTGTCAATGCTGAGAACCACTTATTTAGAGTATTACATTGTCAGAGCTCAGTTATTGATTAGGTGTGATTGGTGAAGGAAGGAAAGGTTATGTGGATTTTAAAACAGAAGTTTATAGTTATTATTATGAGCTCCTTGAAAATAAAGAACAAAATGTCCTTGTCTATATCCTCAGTCTTTAGCACTGTGTTTGATGCATCAAAGGTAGTCAGTAAAAGTTGACTGAATGAATGAATTAATTACTCCTCATTGCAACAGTTTCCATACAAGGCTCCTAATGTAGATAGAGTTCATGTTCAGTTCAATGCCACAGAAAATTTGACCAATTGAACTTGTCCACTTATATGCACACACACACACACACAAATAGGCTTAATTTGAATAAGACCTACAAAGATTAATTTAGTAACATTATGAGGGGGCTGGGGAAGAGGGTGGGGAGAAGAGAGAGGGAAGGTGGAGAGGGAGGGAAAAAGGGAGTAATTAATTCTGTATGGCACACTTGACTCCCCAAAGAAGCCAAATAATACTCATGTAAGCATTTACATCGTGAAACTTCCAAAAATTAATATAATGTATATGGACATTATAGATGTTACAGGGGGCATTGCATTGGAGACTAGGGAGTGGAGAGTGGGTCAAAGGGGGAGAAGCTGAATGAAAATGGGGCTCAAGTTACTTTGTCATTATGTAGGCATATATGAGTATGTATCAATGAATCCCTCTAATATGTAAGAACATGCTGAACTAATAAAAAATTAAAAATGTTTAAAAATAAATATTTAGATTATTAAAAAATTAGTAATGTTCTACAAGAATTAAGAGAACATTATGCATAAGATAATAAGGCAGTTATCACTAAAACATTGATTTTTCAGTTACTCACTTTTCTGAAACAAATAATTTCTTTTTAACTCACACAAATTATTTTCATAACTTTCTGTTTTGAGAATTTAAACTAATTCAAATAGATCAAATCGAGTTAAATCAGAATTTGGAGGAGGGGCAAAGGACCTTTTACAAATCTTAGAAAATAAAGAATAAATATGATGTGATGTTTAAAATAAATGATAAAGATCAAAACAAAAAAGAGGGCAAGTTTGAGTATAAGAAAAAACAACAACTTTTCATCAATTATTATTGTGGTATCTAAAGTAAGTTTAGATACCAATTGCAGACAGTTAACCATTACTTACTATACGAAAATTGATAGTAGTTAAAGTATGCCACCAGCTCCCTCCCATACAACTCTCTTTTGCTCATCTGTATTTTCCAACTTTCACGCTGATTTCAAGACACAGAGAGAAAGAGAAGGTGGACAGGAGAGAGGATGCCTAAAATAGGGGAAATTCAGGCTATGGAAAGTTCTTAACCATGACAATGGGTATGGTTTCAGTCTAGATTGTCACCAAGTCATTGTGAGTTTTG
The DNA here is from genome assembly GCA_004027875.1 of Aplodontia rufa. NCBI lineage: Eukaryota > Metazoa > Chordata > Mammalia > Rodentia > Aplodontiidae > Aplodontia > Aplodontia rufa. The sequence continues at coordinate 23,244 of PVKS010016076.1, forward strand.
AAAAGGCAAGCAAGGTCCATTCTATCACTATTTACTGTTTTGAGCTATACAAACTTCATATACTGAACAGCATAATAATAATACTTGGACCGAAGATTTAAGGTTTCTAACTCCTTGAGAAAATATCTACTAGTCCATTCTAATTGAGCAGCAATGAAACCATCCATGGAATTTCAAATGGAATCATTATAGGCTTCCAGCAGGCAGAGCACAATTTTAGAACTTGATTTACAAGAGAACTGGTGACCAAAATATCCTAGCATGTTCCACAGTGCCATTTGGAAATGTTATATATGGTTCTGGAAGGGGTAAAACTGTAGGGACAGATAAGAGATTAGTGGTTATAGGGGTTGGAGATGAGGAAAGGGTTGACTACAAAGGGACAGCACAAGTTTGGGGGTCACAATGAGACAGATTAGGAGAGGTAGTAAAATGTCTAGGTAGCCAAGACAATGGGCCCCATCCAACCACACCTAGAAGCTAGTCAGCAGAGAGAGATTAACAGGAATGCTCAGGGCCTTCAAATACAAAAGACCATGAGGCTCACCTGTGGGAGCAACTCCTTTGTCCCAGAGGTGGGAAAACTAAGAAGTAGGGGTGGACACAGATGGGAACTAGGAAAGATTTTGTACCTGTTTCACATAGATATTAACCAATGGTTTTGGTGCTTAGTTTCAATGTCTGTTTTACATAGAATTCAACCCATGATGTTGGCGCTTTTCTCAATGCCTGTTTTACATGACTCTTAATCAAGGCTCATACACAAAACAATTATAAACCCTGGCCTAACACATATCTGATAGTATCTTGCTTCCAGGTACCCCTCAGCCTGTGGAGACTCTGCTCTCCTTCCTTAAATAAATCCTACTCCTTTCATTCCTCCCTTCTGTGGTTGTCTGTGGATTTTATTCTTCAAATTTGCAAGACAAGAACCCAGAAGAAGATTGGTGCCAAATTCCCGAAAATTCCCGAGGTACACCTTACACCAGGAGCTGCAAATTCCCGAGGTATACCTTACACAAAAGGAACTGCAATACACCACTCAACAGTAGCTGGGGGTGGAGGGAGGGGGAATCCAGCTCTTGCTGGGGAGCTGCTAACACTATTTCAAAACCCACAGTCAGCCCAAATTCCCAATTTTAATTGGGAATAATTGCAAACACTAGAAATGGGCTACTTCGGCAGCAGAAACTGTAGTGAGCCCAGACTCCATTCACCAGTGGGAGCATCTCAAAACAATAACATCAATGATAGAACCATATCTTCATGGGGGTGGTAACACATGAAGTTACACAAGCTACACATTTATCAAAACAGAACTCATGTCAAGAACAGTAGATATTTACTGTATGTAAATTTAAAAATAGATTAAAATTAAATACCAGATACATATAAATCTAACTACCTTGGAAAACCTTTCAGAAGTTCATCCCAGGGGAAGGAACGCATCATTTACATAGATGTCAATGTGGAAGGCATTTGCACTAAAAGAAACACATTTACTCTTTCCACATATCTTAAGCCAGTAGCCAGTATTTCAGAATAAACTCAGGAAGAAGACATTTGTTTTACTTCCTTTGTCAATTCACCATTCAAGCAGAATGATCAATAATTTATGTAGACAATTATTTACCTCTGAAGTATTTACCTTTGTGCCAATGGCTTGCATCACCAACATTCACTGCAGCCATCAAGTAGCTGCTGAAATCTCAAGTCAGCAAATAAAGCTAAGAAGCCTGGCCTTGGAAACACACCCATTGCAAACCCTTCTTCTAGCCCTGTAACTAAAAGGGCCTCATGCATGAACAGTCAGTGTGCTGTATGGCTGTTTCTTCTTACCCCTCTTCTCCTCCTCCTCCTCCTCTTTCTCCTTCTTCTTCGTCCTCTTCTTCCTCTTTCTTTTCTTCTTCTCCTTCTTCCTTTGTTTTGTCACCCTTCATAGACTGCTCTCTAAAGTTTAATAAAATGCTAAACTCATCTGCAAATCAAATGCTCAAGTTCTTCATCTTGTGAAAATTAGACCTATAACACATATATGAAAAGCCTACTTAAGGATACATGAACCAACTATGCTATAACGTTGGTGTTTATTTTTAATTCATTATTGAATTTTTGCATTGAATGTCTTTGGTAAATACTAAAAAATTATAAAGGAACTAGTGGGAGATCTGGGTAAATTTATTTAAACTTTGGAATGGGAGGTAGGATGGGGAAAGAGTAGGAATTAACCTAACTAAACACAAACCTCAAGGAATCATCAGAACAAGAAACACAACAGCTAATAAGTTAGGAAAGAATGCTTAGCCTCAATCACTATAAAATAAATATAAATCAAAACAAGATACATTTTTCAATTATTCAATTGCAAACATTTTAAAACTTCTAATCAAGCATGGTGTGAAGAAAGGAACCAAAGCTTGAAAAATAACCTAGAATACAGGTGAGTTTTGCAGTTTTATTTCCTTCTTTATTGCCCAACTTTGATTCAAAGGTGACCCCTACACAAACTGAATGATGGACCAGGAAGAAAACCTCTGAGAAAATGCTATCTTTCTGACAAAATAAGTGGGAAGAAGAAGTATAGGAAGAAACCCACCGTTTCTTATTTATTTTTCTCTTGTTTTATTATGAAAGTCCATGAAGGACAGAAGAGATTGATGTGGAAGGAAGTACTTGACAAAATTCAATGAAAATCATAAATTTAGACATTCATGAAGCTCTCTGAAAACCCCAAACATAAACTCAAAGCAAAGCAGACACAGACACATCACAGTTAAATGGCTGTATACCAAGATAAATTTTTAAGTCTTGATAATAGCCAAAGAACATGACACATTACATGCAGATGAATAAAAATCTGACTGCAGAATTCTAATCAGAAAATATAGAGGTCAGAAGAGAGAAGGAAACCTATAAAATGAAGGAAAAGAAGTGAATTCTTTATCTAGTGAAAATATCCCTTGTAAATGATGATAAAATAAGGACATACACAGATGAAGGAAAAATAAGTTAATTTAAAATAATAATAAATTTATCGCTTCTCAGCCTTTTGGCTAAGATCAAGTGCAAAATAATAATAAATTTAAAACAATAGAAAGTTTGCAAACTTGTTCTGGGAGTACTGTTGGATGTGCTTGTGCAACAGAGATCCCTGGTAGCTGAGACAAGAGATTTTATTAGGAAAGGCAACAAGATGGCTGCTCTCATGCCTGGAGAATAGCACAGCATGGTCAGGAGTGAGCAAATTTATAGGATCCTTGGCGGCAACAAAGGAATTGTTATTGCGGCTGCGCCAAGAAACATTGACTGCATGCCCAAACTCATGTATGGTGAAGTGGTCAGCTTACAAAGGAAGGAATTTCAGCAATGCTGTGTGGAGGTGGGGAGTGCCTCTGAAGGCTGTGCTATGTGAAAGCAGAATTTGTATTTTCTGGGAAATAGAAGTTTAAGTCTATACATCTAAATATGGCCATCATTATTGACAGTCACCTAACAAGTACGATAGAATTAAACTAGATATCCATAACATAAATATGCTTGAAAACTTCTCAAATATTTGACACTTGCATAACACGCTTCTAAATAAATCAGGGTGAAAGAGGACGTCTCTTAGAAAATTACAAAATATTTTGAGCTGAATGAAAATGACAGTAAAAGATGTCAGAATTTGTATGCAGCTAAAAGAGTTCTTAAAGGAAAATTTATAGCATTAAATGCTTATATTAGAAAAATTTTTAAAAAGGTCTCAATAGGGAAAGGAGGGGCAAAAAGAGCAAAGTAAAACCAACCAGAAAGAACATAAAACTAAGATCAGAAATTTTTAAAATTTAAAAAGAAAAGAACATCAATGAAGCCAAAATCTAGTTCTTTGAAAAAATAATAGCACTTGTAAACCTCTACACAAACTGACCAAGAAAAAAAAGAGAAGACATAATTTAACACTACCAGGAAAGAAAGACCCCACATACATTACAAGGGTAATAAGAACACACTACAGGCAACACTATACCCATGAATTTGACTACCTTAGTCAAATGGTCCTGACATACAGAACGAACAAAACCCACTCAAAAAGAAATAGATAATCAAAACAGTCCTACATCTATTGAAGAAATTGAAAAAATTTCTATGAAGAAAAGTTCAAGCTCAGAGTGTCTTACTGGAGATTTCTACCAAAGCTTTAAGGAAGAAATAAATGAATTCTACACTGTCTCTTCCAGAATATGCAAGATAAGAAAACACTTCCCAACTTATTTTATGAGGTCAGTAGCGTATATCAAAGCAGAAAAAAGTTATTTTAAGAAAACTGCAGACCAATATCCTTATGACCATAGATGCATAAATTCACAACAAAATATTAAAACCAAATCTAGCAAAATATAAAAACGTAATTCATCATGAATAAAGTAAGATTTACTCAAGGAATGTAGAATGGCCTCAATATTCAAAAGTCTATCACTATAACTCTATATATTAATAAAGTTAAATATTCTCCATTGAAAAGAAAAAGGACTGACAAATTCAAATATTCATTCATCAAACACAAATATTCTGCAGAGTGGGGGAAAAAAGGGAATTTCCTTCCTCAATAAGAAAAATAAGGGGCTGGAGGGTGGCTCAGCGGTTTCGGTACTTGCCTGGCTAGCACGAGGACCCGGGTTCAAACCCCAGCACCACGTACACAACTGAGTATTGGAGCTACTAAGGCCATGTGAAAAACTAAATAAAGTTGTTTCTTTTTCTCTGTCTCTCTCACTGTCCCTCTCTCTTTAAAAAAAAATAAGAAGAAGAAAAATAAAGCTACAACTAATACTATAACAATTAAAGATTAAAAGCTGAATACATTCTCCCTAACATAGTGACCCAGAAAAGAATATTCATTTCAGTACTTCTTTTTACAAATTTATCTACACATTTAAGGCAATCTGAATCAAATTTTAAGCATATTTTATAATGTATTAAGCTTATTCTCTAAATTGTATAAAAAGGCAAAAAAGCTAGAATACACTATTTTGAAGAAGATGAAGATTGAAGGGTTCACGTTGTCCAATTTCAACACTTACTATAAAGTTACAGATTAAGACAATGCCATATTGGCAAAAGGACAAATACGTGTAAAAGAAACAAAATTGAAAATCCAGAAATAAACCCATACACATATGGTCAAATTTTTTTCTTTTTGCAAAGGTGCAAAGGCAATTCAATAAACAAAGGATTTTTTTTCAATAAAAGTGCTGAAATGATTGAACATCTTTTAGCACAGGAATGACTCTTGACTCATATATCATACCTACATATGCCTAAATATAAGACTATAAAATCTCTAGGAAAAAAATTTTTGTGGTCATGAAACATACAGTTCTTAAATACGATACAAAAAATGATCCATGAAAGAGAATAATTGGTAAATTGAACTTTATAAAAAAGCTGAAACTTTTGCTCTGTGAAAGACATTATTAAGATGACAAAAAGAAAAGCCACAGACCAAGAGAATCTTTTTGCAAATCACATTTCGGACAAAGGACAGAAAATGAAAAGAACTCCCAAAGCATAAAAATAGAAAGACTAATTTTTTTGTTAAGGAGTGGAATTGCTGTACAATTGTAAATGCATATAAAGTAACAACAAGATATGCATTTGACCCTAAACCATAGTTACCCCATATTGCCCACACCCCAGTCTCTTTATTCTTCTATATTATGCCCCAATAGCAAATACAAATGTGTGTATATATATATATATATATATGTATATATATATATATATATGATTATGAATTTTCCAGAATTAACTGATTACATAAATATTATTTGATTTCTTGGGGAGTAAAGATGATGCTACATTGATGTCTGTCTCCCTAGATCCTTCCCTATCTCATCCCCCACCTCTCCCCTCCCCACTCCCCCCTACATGTCTATAATTCCCCTAGATTATATGTTGCTGTGCCCTTGGTGGGCCCAATACATGGGTTTGACTACCTTTCACCCAAGCCTGGCTTAGACCTAGTCTCCACAAAAGAGGGAAAACATTTGGCCCTTGACTCTCTGGGTTTGGCTAACTCAGCATGATTTCTTCCACTGCTATCCATTCACCCTCAAAGGCCACAATAGTGTTGTTTCTAATAGCTGAGAAGAACTCAATTGTATATATATACCACAGCTCTTAGATCCATTCATCCAGTGAGGGGCAGATTCCATAATTTAGCTATTATAAATTGAGCTACTATGAACATTGATTTTGCTGTGTTGCTGTAATGTGCTGATTCTAACTCCTCTGGGAAAATACCCAGAAGAGGGATAGCTGGGTCATATGGAGGATCCAACTCATTTTTTGAGGCATCTCCACACTGCTTTTCAGAGCAGCTGTACCAGCCTGCAGTTCCATCAATAGTGTGCTAGTGTTCCAATCTCCCCACAACCCCTCCAGCATTTGTTACTGTTTGTATGCTTCATCTTTGCCAATCTGACGGGAGTGAGGTGAAATCTTAAGGTAGTTTTGATTTGCATTTCTCTGATTACTAGTGATTTAGAACTCTTTCTCATGTATTCATTGGCTTGCTCAATTTCATCTGTTGAGAAGTTTCTGTTTAGCTCTCTGGCCCATTTATTGATTGGATTGTTTGTGTTTTTGACATTAAGCTTTTTGAGTACTTTGTAAATTTTGGATAAGAGTTCACTCTCAGAGAGATCACAGGGCATGATTCTCTCCCATTCTGCAGGTTCTCAACAGTTTTGACCAATTTTTTGGCTGAGCAAAAGCTTTTTAATTTAATGGCATCTCACTCATTCTTTTTTTTCTTTTTTTTTTTTGGGCTGAGGACCGAACTCGGGACCTTGCGCATACTAGGCAAGCACTCTGCCATTGAGCTAAATCCCCAACCACCTACTCATTAATTTTTGACATTTATTCTTTTGCCTTTTGAGTCTTGTTGAGAAAGTTGTTGCTAACTTCCATATGGAATGTTGGTCCTAATTTTTCTTCTAACAGTTGTATGGTAGCTGTTTTAATTCCTAATCCCTTGATCCATTTTGATTTTTGTGCAAGGTGAGAGATAAGGATCTAACTTCAACTTTCTGCAAGTGGCTGTCCAGTTTATTCAGCACCATTTGTTCAACAGGCTGTCACTCCTCCGTGTTGCATTTTGACCCCCTTTGTCAAAGATCAGATGTTTAAAGATTTGTGGGTTTGTCTCAGAGTCTTCTATTCTATTCCATTGGTCTTCATTCCTATTTTGATACCAGTACCATGCTGTTTTTGTTACTACAGCTCTATCCTATAATTTACATCTGGTATTGAAAAACCATCTGTTTCATCTATCTTGCTTAAAATTTTTTGGCTATTCTGGGTTTCTTGTTGTTCCAAATGAATTTGAGAATTGCTTTTTCTATATCTAAAAGATGACATTAGTATCTTGATGGAGATTCTATTGAATCTGTATAGCATTTTTGGCAGAATGGCCATTTTAATTATATTATTTCTGCTTAACCAAGAACATGGAATGTCTTTCCAACTTCTCAGGTCTTCTTCAATTTCTAACTTCAATATTCAATAATTTTCATTGTAGTGGTCTTTTACTCCCCTTGTTAGATTAATTTCCAAGTATTTCATTCCTTTGACAATATTATGAATGGAATCAATTTCCTGATTTCTTCTTCTGCCCTATTATTGTTAGTGTATAGGATAGCTTCTGATTTATGGGCATTGATCTTGTAGCCTATCACTCCACTAAATCTATCTATAAGCTCAAGCAGTTTTCTGGTGGAGTTAAGTCAAATATTTACATATAACATACCCCAATAATTCCACTCCTAGGTATTTACTTAAGAGTAATAAAAATATATATTGAAATAAAAACCTTTACATGCTATTTATAGTTTTATTCATAACTGTCAGAAAATCAGCTGGGCATGGTGGCACACACATGTAATCCCAGAGACTTGGGAGGCTGAGGCAGGGAGATTGCAAGTTGAAAGCCAGCCTCAGCAACTTGATGAGGCCCTGAACAACTTAGTGAGACCCTGTCTTAAAATATTACCAAAAAAAAAAAAAAGTCTGAGGATATGGCTCAGTGCTTAAGTACCTCTGGGTTCAAAAATAATATTAAAAATTGGCAGAAAATCAATAGTCTCACATAAATATTGCCAACTGATCTCTGACACAGGACAACAGTCATTCAACAGAGGCAAAAAAAAAAGTCTTTACAACAAGTGGTTCTGAAACAACTGGACATTTGCCTGGAAAAAAACAATATGAATCTAGACACAAACTTCATGAATTTCAAAACTTAATTAAAAATGAATTATAAATTCATAAATTATAATCTCACTAGAAGACAACATAGGAGAAAATCTAAGTAACTTTGGGCTTGGAATGAGGTTTTAGATATAAGAACAAAAGAATGATTCATGAAAGAAAAAAATGATAAAATGAAACTTTGTTAAAACTAAAACCTCTACTCTACAAAAGACACTTTTCAAAGAATGATAAGCCAGAGACTGGAAGAAAATCTTTGCAAAACACATTGGAGAATGTGTTTAATACTCAATAATAAGAAGTCAAACACAATTTTAAAATGGGCAAAATCTGAATGAACAGCCCACTAACGATGTAAGGGTGACGAATAAACGTGAAAAAAATTACACATTGTATGTCATCATACGATGACATACATATTGCATACATATTGCATATTAAAACCACAATGAAACACCACTACATACCAATTAAAATAACTAAAGTTCAAAACACTGACACCACCAAACTCCGACAAGAATATGAAACAGCAGGAATTCCTATTGCTTGTTGGTAGAAATGCAAAATAGTACAAGAAAATTGAAAGACAGTTTGATAGTATTTTACGAAACTAAATATACTCTTACCATGCAATCTAGCAATCACACTCCTTAATGTTTACCCAAATGAGTTAAACCTTTATGTCTACCCAAAAACCTGCACACAAATGGTTATATTAGTTTTGTTCATAAATGTTAAAACTTGGACACAACCAAGATATCCTTAAACTGATGAATGAAGAGACAAATTGATAAACCAGGTAATGGAATGATGTTTAGCAATAAAAAGAAATTGGCTAGCAAGCCACAAAACACATGTTACTGAATTTTAAGTCATTTTGCTGAGAAGACAATCTGAAAAGGCTACATAGGCTCAACCCTAGCAATTCTGAGTAGCACATGACAGTTAAGCCTTTTCTGCGATGCACAGAACTGAATGATTTCAACTATACGAAACTCTGCAAAGACAAAACTGAAGAGACACTAAGACGACCAGTGGTGGTCAGGGGTTTGGGAAAGGTCGAGAGAAATGAGTACGTAAGAGCAGTGCAGGTTGTGTAATGTTGCATTTGTGGCTTTATGTCATTACACATTTACTAAAACCACAAACATACAACTCGAAGAGTGAACTCTAAAGTAAATGATAGACTTTTGTTAATAATAATGTACCAATATTGATTCATCAATTGTAACAAAAATACCACACAATATGCTATGCTAATAATAGGGAAAATGGGGTTCAGGGCAGAGGGAGAGGAAAAGTATATGGGAACAACATTCTCAGTGTAAATCTAAAACTTCTCTAAAAATTCAAGTCCTTTAATTTTTTAAAAATACTTTTATAATAAAATAAATTTTAATTCAACATTCCAAGAGTGAATTTTTTGGCATGTAAATTTTTAAAAAATAATTTCTATAAGTCAAAGGTTGATAATGCACATGATTAATCACACAATGTTCATTTGAAAATCCCTTAAGAGCAAGAGAGTGGAAAGAGGATATTTTTATCTTTTATTTTGTACCTTTCTGCATTTTTGAAATCTCACCCGGTCCGTGCATTGGTTTTGTTTGTTTTGTTTTCTGGGTTTTGTTTGTTGTTGTTGATATTGTTGTTTTGGGTATGGGGGATTAAACCCAGAAGTGCTTAACCATTGCTCCACATCCCCAGCCCTTTTTATCTTTTATTTTGAGACAGGGTCTCGCTAAGTTGCTTAGAGGTTCACTAAGTTGCTAAGGCTGACTTTGAACTCACAATCTGCTTCAGCCTCCCAAGTTGCTTGGATAACAGGCTTGCACCACCATGCCCAGCACATGTGTATTCCTAATAGAAAAAGAATTTAAAGACTGGAATCAAGCAGATCTGAGTTTGAATCCTTACTCTAACAAGAATCAGAATGATCTTGAGTGACTTGAAAAAGTAACTTAAATCCAAACTTCAATTATCTAATCTGTAGAATGAGGACAGCAATACTTGCCTCTTGTGTTTTGTATGAAGGTTAAAGTATTTAGCATTTAGCACATTAAAAATAAATGTTCATTGCATGTCAGTACCACATTATTTAGTGGAATGCTGCAGAGTCCAGACCAGAAAATACATCCTGTAGTTCAATTTTTTAAAAAATGTAATATAAATAAAACGAAAAGAAAACTAAAAGAAAGAATATCTAATAATTACTCCTTGTAGCAATGAACATCATCAGTCACTTCCTAAAGCCCAGAGGGAAGAACAAAACAGAAAACATTACAATGAACTTGAGCAGAAACCTGAGCACAAAGTTGTCCTTGTAAGAAAAGCCAATGCAAAATTCTTAGATTCAGACTCTGAAACTCAGTTTTCTTGTGAAGGTGTTATTCTTGTGGTTTTTATTAAATCAGAGTTCTCATTCATGAAAGTTCCAACCAGTCTTCTGGAATTTATGTCAGTTATGGATTTATTTCTTTCAGGGAGTTTATGTAGTGAGGTTGCCCAGATTTCTTCAAAGCAGAGATTTTTATTGACATAAACTAAGGAGCATTTTTCACATTGAAGTGATTAAACTAAGTCAAATCTATGTGACAGTCAAGGAAGGAAAAGTGATGCTTGCATCCACCCACTTGCTAAGATTGGATCTTCTGATTAATTAAAAAAAAAAAAACTTTCTGACGTTCCTACTTCCTGCATCCAAGACTTCTCAGGCTTCTTAATGATTCTACAAATTCAAATTGTATAAATACTTTTGATACTTCATGTTTTATTTCAGACACAATGGAACTCAATGCTATTCAAAGAAGCTAACATTTTAATGTAAACCTTCAACATTTATATTGTGTTGGAATTATTTCTATGTAATATTTTGGGGTATTTGTACACCTGGTATGTTTTACTTAAATCTACCCAAGTTTTTATAATGGTTTACTGATATACTAGGAATTTAGCTCAGTTTCTATTACCCCCAATAAGAGTTTTTAAGTTAAAATTAATCTGTAGCTTATTTGTTGTTTTTTTTTTTTTAACCTGGACTCTAATGCTGTGACAAGGCTAAAGAATTTTAGTCTTTAGAAATGCAAAAACTCATACAGAAATAAATTACTTAAGGATGGTCAGAAACATAATGGAATTTCATTGAATAATTTTGTATACATTTTTAAATGAGTTCACTGGTCATACATCCTGATGGAAAGTTATTTTTAAAGATTTCATCCTTTTCTGATTGTTACGATGTATAGAACTCTTTATGAATCCATTGGCAGATGGTAACCATTTTTAAACACTCAGAAATCCATTAGGTTAAGTATGACCATCCAATTGAATGCAAAGTTTAATTTTCAAACATAAAATTAGTTCTAACATAATTTATACAGCATCATGGTGCTTTTTCTTTGAGGATACATCCAATATAGAAATTCCCTGTGAAGAGGACACAAATTATTTACCCTGCTGTATAAAAGCTGATTTCATATCAACATCAGGGGATTTTGATGATGTAAGAATATGCTTTCATTCCAAGGCAGACCATATGGCCAAATGGTATAGAACAATGTTTCTGCTATATCAGCATTTCATAGTTCTGAAAATCTCTGGTTGCAAACCATGGTCTCAGAAAAGAAACTAATAAGTAAACCCAAATCTATAAGGTAAGGAAACATACGCACACAGGGTGAGAGAAAGGCAGCCAATCAGGGAATCTTCAGTTGTGAAAAGAGGCAAAGGACAAACAGGGCCTTCCTAAATATTAGCCACTGCTGAGAACAACGTAGTGGCATTCATATTCAGGACCTCTCTCCCTAATAACAGAAGTCTGAGGTTCTCTTTCCTCATTCTCGTGCGATTTGAGTGAGACTGACATTAGCTTCAAGAAAAGGCATGTGACCCAAAGCAAATCAACCAGAGTTATCAAAACTAGCTTTTTATATTTTTGTTGGAACTATTACAAAAAAAAAAAAGGCATGTTATTCCACTTGAATTACCGGGAAAACAGGACATAAGTCTGAACTACCAGTAACTATTTCACCACAATGAGGGAAGGTCCTGCCTAGGCTAAAGCAAATACAAGGAAAGCAGAGCAAAGAAAGAGGAAAGACCTAAGCTTATGGACCTCAGACCACCTGTGCAGCCCTTTTTCACATACGAAGTCAATATACTCCCTTATTTTTTCCTTAAGCTATTTATCAGCTGAAAGATCCTCCCTAAAAAGAAGAGGGGTCCTAAAGGATTAGTCTAAGAAACACTTGTGGCTCACATTTGCAATTATTCGAGAAGAGTCAGCACTACAGTCACATAACTCTTGTCTTTTATCGTGAAAAAATCTTCTATTTGCAACAGGGAAAGCCTCTGGTATGCAAAATGCATTCTGTTAATATCTTATTTATTTCTTAATTTGAGCATATTTCTACTACTTGTAAGAATATTACAGTCAAGGCCTTCCTCATTCGTAAGGAGCTGTGATAGAGAACATTTTTCTTCATAGACACAGAGAATCTTACACATTATCAGAAATATCAGAACAACCCATTATAAACCTTCATAGATCATTTACTGAAGCAAAAATTATAAGAAATTAAATTAAGAAACATGAAACTACTTATCACTGTATCCTCATCACCTAGCTCAGAGCCTTAGAACTTCATAATATTTACCTAATGAATAAATATACAAAGAAATAAGGAAAATAATACGTGAATTTTTAAAAATCAGAGAAAACCATTACCCAACATCTGATTCTTGGATTTTTCCCATTTAACACTAGTTCTTTGTTGATTCAATTTATCTACAGGTAAAGTATGAGATTTAATTGCAGTTTGGAATCACTGTGTATATTATTAGTACAAATCTAGGGAATACACTGACACTTTTACAAAAGCCCAGACCTGTGGTTGAAGAAAGTACTTTGTTTTCAGGAGATTTGGCAAATGACTCACTTCCCATTGCTAGTAAAGAAATAATCTCCTTATTTTCCTTTCCTTTTCATTTGTTCTTAAGAGTTTTAGGAAAGGAAAGTGAGTGTAGACTCACATGTCCTGAGATCCACTAGAACATTTGAGTAAATACAGCCTCCTGATTAATTTGGTCTCTCAACAGGCTTGATAAAATATAATGTGCACACAGTTGCCATGGAAAAAGAACCTTCATATCTTATTCTATAGTCACCAATTACGAATTCCCACAATAGACTGAGGATATAAATGCCACCATCAATTTTTTCAAAATGAATAAATTGACAATCAAGATGTGTGATTGACTCTCGCATGGAAAGTCACTGCACCTCGAGCACAAAGCACCTGGTTTCCCTACCTTGAGAGCACATATTGGCAGCTGTCTTTCCAAACCATAAAGATGAGAAGCATTGTGAAAGTCCTAACAATAGACTTTTAGAGAACTCACTCTCTCTCTCTCTGGTCGTATTTTCAGTCTGATTCTTTCCTGTGTATAATATATATGGCCAGACTCCCAACTATGCGCATGCAGGCACTTTTAAACTCAATCACTATTAATAGTTCCAGGAAATTGAATTCAAATCATGAACCTGGTGGATTATTTGTATTTTCTCCATAGTATTTGGCACATTTATGGCATTCAATCAATATAGAATATTAATAAAAGCTATCATAACTCTTTTAAAGAAAATATACATTTGTTACTTTTTTCTGGAGGACCTCTGTATCTTGCAAAATATCACACTGGTTATTCTCAAGATAACCTCATAAAAGAGATGATACAACTTTCCTTACTGAAAGAAAAAAAGAAACCAAAGTTACTATGCTATATTACAGAATTTTAGAATTGAAAGTAGCAAAAAAAAAAAAAAACTAACAGTCTCATCCTCCTCACCAATACTATATACCTCCTTCTCATTCCTCCTATGTGCCAGACACTGCACTAGGGACTGAGGATGAATCCAAAAGTGAAAATTACGTGACTTGTCTAAGTCTACTAAGGCAGATGATGCCTACCTCTGAGCACAGTGCCGCTGTTTCCAGACCACATCAGCCTAAAGTAGCCCAGTAGCATCAGGAAAAGTTGTGGGTTTCTCTTGCCTACACCTACTCTAACCCACCCATGTGTTCTACTAGTACCTCTCCTCTGATAGTCAAAACTGATCACTCTTAAAACAGAGTTCTAAGGCTTTTATTCTCAGATCACATATTTATATATAATGGATAAGGAAGGTGTCAAGTACTTTTCCTCTGAACAACAAGATATAATAGAAAGAAAGCAATCAAGGTCAAGATGAACCTATTTGTCAGCATAGAAAAACTGCTTTATTCTTCATGATGCTTCATGTCTGTCTTTCTGTAAGTGTGTAACAGAAACAAGAATACTGACATTAGATGTTGTAAAGTCAAAAATAATTTATGAAATGTGCTTCTAAGGATGGGTCCAGTAAATGATAAATATTATTCTAATTATTTCTTTAAATATCATACTCCAATTTTAGAAGGGAATTATTCTATAATTTGTAATGCAAACTTTCTTTCCATATTCCCTTCATCTAAGAAAAGGAAAGGCCCTTACCATTCTTTGAACTAATCTTTCTAATGGGTTGTGCACCCAAACTCACTGGAAATGCTTCTAATTAACTACTTGGCTCATTCTCTAATTGCCTGGCCCCTGTTTTACATATGATAATCCAAGTATGTAACTCTTGAATGGAAATGCCACTGCACCCCCAGACACTTCCTTTCCCTCTCCCTGGCTTATCCTATTAATCTCTTAGAGTTGATTTTCAAAACAATAACAGTGTCTAAGCATTTTCACAGACTCCTGCAACAGATTCCAATTGTAGCTCCTCCACTGTAGGATTTCAACTTAGGCAAGCTTGGGTAAGTGCCTTGGTCTCCTGAGTCTCAGTTTTCTCCTCTGTAAAATGGAGATGATAGTGTCATAGGAATTAGTGAGACTACGAACATGCGTGCATCTGACACAAAGGAAACTCTCGGAAAGCAGAAACTAATATTTTAAAACGTGCCTTACCCACATCTTCTAAGGTAAACAGCTTGAACCACCATATACAGTAAATTAGCGACAAGACCTTATATTTCAAGGACAACCCCAATATTGTATTTTCCTTCACCTTACTATAAAAAAAAAGGCAGTCAAGTTACTAACATCACTAACTTCCTGCTTTAACTGCAACCAAGATTTTCTCATGCTCAATATCTCCTCTACTTGCAGACTGTTATTTTTAGAAGCAAATTAATATACATTGAATAAAATTTGTAGACATACCACTTTTTATTGGTGCTTTATAATTGATGGGATTTTTCATATTTGTACATGCATACAGCATAATATAATTTGTCTAATATTACTTTCCAGCATTCCCTACCCCCTCCTTATCTTCATCCCACCCCTTGGACCCCCTCCTCTGATTTCCCTTTCATTTTTAGAATATCCACCCCCACCTTTGTGTTCTATTTTCTTCTCCAGCTTCTGCATGTGAGAGAAAATGTATGACCTTTGACCTTCTGAATTCGACTTATTTCACTTAACATGATCTCTAGTTCCATCCATTTTCCTACAAATGACATACTTTCATTTTTCTTTATGGTAGAATAAAGCTCCATTGTGTATGTCTACCAATTGTGTATATACCCATTTATCTGCTGATAGACATCTAGGCTGGTTCCATAGCTTGGCTATTGTGAATTGTACTGCTATAAACATGGGTATGCATATATCAGTGTAGCAAGATGACTTTAATTTTTCAAGGTAAAAACCAAGAAGTGGTTTAGCTAGTCATATGGTGATTCCATGCTTAGTCTTTTGAGGAGACTCTAAGAATTTCTATAGTGGTTGTATTAATTTACAGTCCCACCAACAATGTAAAAGTGTTCCTTTTTCTCCACATCCTCTCCAGCGTTTATTATTTGTATTCTTGATGACTGCCATACTGACTGGTGTGAGATGAAATCCTAGTTGGTTTTGATTTGCATTTCCCTAATTGCTAATGATGTTGAACATTTTTTCACATATCCATTGTCATCTGTATTTCTTGAGACACTTTTGAGAAGTGTCTGTTTAGTTCATTTGCCTGTTTATTAATTGTAGTCACCTCATTATCATAAGCATAAGTCAAATCTCAATATGAAGAATTCACAGCATGTTTTCTTCTATAATAACTTTTATCTAAGACCATAAAGTACTTCAACCATTACTTAGTCACCCATGCGCTGCCCACCAGTTAAACTGATTCAGATTGGGATTCCCCAGAAAACCTGCAGTGAGTCACCTGGATTCACTATCTCATACCATTACAATTAGACATGCTAATTTTTAAATGTATTTTATTTTTCCATTTTTCAGTTTGGAGATAGTAAAATTCATACCCTTGTACTGGAACCATAAGTTCTGATCTTATATTATTAAAAAAATGATTACTTCTTAAGCATAAAATCTATATTTAAAAAGAGAAAGCTTTATTAGGGAGTGAAATGGGACAGATTTTCCCTTGTGAGTGGGACAGAATTTCAGGGGTATTTCCCAATTTTAGAAGTCATTGAACTTCCCTCCTTCCTTTTTTCTACAATAAGAAAAAGTTCTAAAGAACTTTTGATCAATTTAAATGAAAGATTCTTGCTGTGTTCACTTCAAAAGACAAATTCTTCCTTGGGGAAAACTCTCCACTCCTTCAAGCAAACTCTTTCTACTACTAACAAAAGCTGTTCTCCCCCTTTCTGGGTAATCAATTTTAAAACCTGACCAAATATGAGAAGAGAGGCCCTTTGATATATAACAACTGTCTTGGGGGAAAAAAAAGTTAGTAGAAGATGATGTCAGGATGCCCCCACCTTCTAATTAGAATTATTTACAGATATGTTTTCTTGCCAAGAACACCGCAGACCGAAAGTGAAGTAAATCTGATTTGATATTTGAATTTCTGTTGAAATATTTTTTTATTAAACTTGATGTTAGGGTTAAAACTTTAAGATCTGGGAAGGTTATTCTTGAGATCATCTGCCCTGGGTAATGTGGTATCTAGAGACCTGGTAAGGTTAATCCAAATTATCCGGGAGATTACCCCTGAGACAGCACATGGTTCCATAAACATCACCATCGCTCTCCTAAGCAAAGAAATGATATGCTTCACTTTTGTTAGCATTTTCAAGGAGACTAAACCTGAAAATGTCAGTGAAATGAAGACTTGGGTTTATACGCGAAACTGTCACTGGACGGCTGAATTATGAGGCTAGACTTTCAGTAGCTGCCAAGGTATAGGTCAAGAGCTTGTAGGTCAACTTTTACCTCTCTCAGAAAGCCCATGATGGAATTTCAAAGGCTTTTGGGTGTAGTTTTTTTAACTTAGGATAGTTTGAAAGAAAAGGGTAGTCAGAGTTAAATGTGGAATTTCATTACCGTTGTCCATTATTTTCTGCTTTTTACACTGAGGATCATACATGAATAATCAATTATTCTGGGCACACAGTGGGAAAAGCAGAACAAAAGGGCTAGCAAAATTCCTAAAACTGGGCATTCACTACACAATATTCATGAACAAAAGAACTCAATTTCTTTTTCCTTTTTCCAATTCCAAGCTACTATTAAAACTAATTTAAAATAATTTGAACTTTTTCAGAATTATCATACATGTTATGAGAGAGTGGAGAATACAAATTTAAACTGAAATCCTTCAATCCTTAACACACAGTAGTTGTTCAATAAGTCAGCACCTTCTGCTTAAGAACTTCCTCAAAATCATAGTCAAAATAAGTAAATCGTGCAAAGTGCTTACCCAAGTGACTATTTACACGTGCAAACAGATCTTTGGAAGATGAAGTTTAAAATAGATATGTGAGCATGAAAAAGCATTATCATGTGCAAAGAAAGAATCGCCATATTGATGTAATTCAGTGATTTTGTTTCCTTTCAGTCCACTTACCCAATTATAGTGCCAATTTGGGAGCATCGCTGTATAAAGTCCAGTTATGATTGTTCTCTAGGTTTCATCCTAAACAAAGTTTTAAATAATCTATCTGTACCTCACAAATTCCGTTGCCATTACCCTAGTACATGTTTCTGTAATTTTTTGTCAGGGCTATTGCAGTAGTCAGTTAATTGACCTCTTCAATCTTCACTGGCCCTTGTAAGATCAATTTATATTGAAGTGATTTTTTTAATATATATGTCTGATCCATTGTTTTTCCTTGAGTGAAACATTTCAGCAGTTCTGCATTTTCACAGAGGCACAAAGAGGGCCATGTGAACTGAGTCTCACATTCATAAAAGGCCACAAATTTAAAGTTTAATAATACCTTCAAATGAGGATGCACATAGGGTCAGCAATTGAGAGAAGAAACTCGTCATACAACTGTAAATTAGTGTTCCATTACCAATGAAGGATATTGCTACAGTCCGTAACACCTTTAATACACTTCAAACTGATTTTTTGTAAATTCTGTGATCATCCTATGAATCATAAACCTTTACTGAATTGTATTTTTATGTATTAAGAGTGTTAACATTAGGGGCTGTAGAGGTGGCTCAGCAGTTACGGCACTTGCCTGGCATGCACAAGGACTCGAGTTCGAACACAAGGAAGTGTTGGAGCAATGAAAACCACATGAAAAACTAAATAAAATTGATTCTTTCTCTCACTGTCCCTCTTCTCTCTTTAAAAAAATAAGTGTTACTACCAGAGTCCTAATTATTAGCCTTTTTTAAAATTGGTGCAACATAGTCTTACATGATGAAGGGATTCCTTGTTACACATTCCTAAATGTGCACATAATGACCATGAAACGTGAACCAAACCATACCCAGGGTCCCCTCCTGCAATTATTAGCCTTTTCTCCTTCTTCTCCCTGAGTTTCTTCATGTATCAGAAGCCATGGCTGATCTTGTAATCTCTCCAAAGTCTTTTTCCAGCAAACTTGGGACAACACAGGGCTTAACACGGCCCACAATATCCTGATTATCTGGCTCCTGCCCAGCTCAGCAGCCTCACATTCTCCCCGTACTCCTCACTTCTGAACTCTGAATCACTGACCTTCTTTCTTTTCTGCAAACAACCCATGTTCCCTCCTACCACAAGACCATTGTGCCTCTCTCTGGAATGTTCTCCTTCCTTCGCTTCCTGACTCCTTCACAGTGTTATCTCCTAGCTCTTCAGCTCTCGGTGTCGCTGCCTCCAGAGAAGCCCTCTTGGCCTCTGAGTGGGCAGGGTTTTCTCCCAACACACTCTCTGTACCATGTGTTTACCTCAGTCATAATCACCCTTATGTTTACATGATTCTTAGATTAATATCTGTCTCCCCACCTGTTGTAATCAAGAGAATAGAAACACCTTTTTATCTGCGGGAGGGGCAACGTGTGTACACACCTACCTATGCTTCACCCGGCTCAGCTGGCATTTACTAGATGCATAATATAGATTTGTTTCATGAATTAATGGGTCTTTTTATGATACTGTGCTACCTATAAAAATCTGAACAGATGTTAAGTATAATCCATGCTATAAAGAGCACAATTATATTCAAAACCTCATCTGTATTACTCCAATTTATCTAAAACAAACACACAAGAAAAATCCAAAGAATAAGTATTCTACCAAAACAGTTGGATATTCATTCCAAAATACATCTCTTTTGCTACTGACTCCAAATCTAAAATGTAAAACTCTAACTTTATTCTATACCTAGAAGACTCACTAACATCAGCCAAAAAACTCCTAGAACTTATAGGTGTTTTCAGCAAAGTAGCTGGCTATAAGATCAACTCCAGAAAATCATTAGCGTTTCTTTACTCCAGCAACAAATCTGCAGAAGAAGAAATCAGGAAATCTCTCCCATTCACCATCACTTCCAAAAAAATGAAATACTTGGGCATTAACCTCACAAAGGAAGTTAACGACCTCTACAAAGACAATTATCAAACACTAAAAAAAGAAATTAAAGAAGACCTGTGTAGATGGAAAAACATTCCATGCTCATGGTTAGGCAGAATCAATATAATAAAGATGGCCATTCTACTCAAAGCCCTATACAGATTCAATGCAATCCCCATCAAGATACCTATTGCATTCTTCAGAGATATAGAAAAAGCAATTCGCCAATTCATATGGAATAACAGGAGACCCAGAGTAGCCAAAACACTACTCTAGAGAAAGGAAGAAGTAGGGGGTATCTCAATCCCTGACCTGAAATTATACTACAGAGCCATAGTAGTAAAAACAGCATGGTATTGGTATCAAAACAGAACTGACGATCACTGGAACAGAATAGAAGATCCTGAGACAAACCCCTATATCTTTAACTATTTGATATTTGATAAGGGGGCAAAAGCATAGTCTGGAAGAAAGATAGCCTGTTCAACAAATGGTGCTGGACAAACTGGACAGCCATGTGTAGACAACTGAAGCTGGATTCTTATCTTTCACCCTGCACAAAAATTAAATCAAAATGGACCAAAGACCTGGATATTAAGGCAACAACTTAAAACTTACTAGAAAAAGAAGTAGGGTCATCACTATAGCATATAGGAGTCGGCAGCTACTTCCTTAACAAAACTCCCATGGCTCATGCTATAAAATCAAGAATAAAAGAATGGGATGCAAAATTAAACTAAAAAGTTTCTGCACAGCTAAAGATCTAGTCAAGAGCATCAAGAGAGAACCTACAGAATGGGAGAAAACCTTTGTCTGCTACACCTTGGACAGAGGGCTAATATCCAGAATATACAGGGCACTAAAGAAACTAAACTCCAAACTCACAAATAATCCAATCAACAAATGGGCTAAAGATCTTGGACAGAGGGCTAATATCCAGAATATACAGGGCACTAAAGAAACTAAACTCCAAACTCACAAATAATCCAATCAACAAATGGGCTAAAGATCTCAAAAGGAACTTCTCTCCAGGGGAAGTCCAGAAAGCCCATAAATATATGAGAAAATGTTCCACATCATTAGCTATAAGGGAAATGCAAATCAAAACCTCAATGAGATACCACCTCACTCCTGTTAGAGTGGCAAAAACGAAGAATACAAACAACGACAGATGCTGGAGGGGCTGTGGGAAAAGAGGAACACTGTTACACTGCTGGTGGGACTGCAAACTGGTTCAGCCACTCTGGAAAGCAGTGT
>PVKS010016077.1:0-44750 GCA_004027875.1 Aplodontia rufa
GGCAGCTCCTTTGCCCATTTCCTACTCTTGGGCAGGGAGGAGAGTAGACATTTTGGTAGAGCAGCTGTCTAAAAATCGTGGGCTCTGCTCTGTTTGATTCCAATCAGATCCAAATGCAATGAACACATGCACAGTTCTTTCTCAAATCCACTTTTTGAACTTGCTGTTATTTTTTATCACACCCCCCTCATTCTTGAAGGGTGCGTTTGGTAAGTAGAATTCTAAAATACTTGCTCCGCTCATGATTGAAATTGAATGCTCATGACCACGTTTACAGTGGTTGATATCAACTCCTTTTATGCAATGGGCAGTGTGGAACTGACTGGAGAACCAGACACAAATGCAGTAAAAACGTTAAAGATCACTTAGGGTTTTCCAGATATAGTCAAGAGATGCAAATGTTCATGAACCAGAAAAGCTAAATAATTGAGGCTCTGCTTTTCTTAAATTAATGATGTCAGTTAAAGTTGTATAAAGAGATTCAAATCTAGTACAGGATTTTCTGAAGTTAATTGTTTGGTTTTAAGCCAGAGATTTAAAGTTTTGCAACTTAGTTTTAAATCTTTAAATTTATTGCTGCCAATTTTAATTTGGACATATTACACACATTGGAAAGTTAGAGAATATTCTTACTCTATTTTCACATAAGAAATATAGTTGTAAATTAAGTCAGAAACTAAAGGGCAATGCTATAATATACATCAGAAAATGAGAAAAAATGGTGACAATGTTAATCATCTAAAACATACTGAAGCATGGATTTTTTGTTGTGTTGCACTGCATTGTTCTGTTTTAGGTCTGACTAAATTGAGAGTTAAGTTTGGCAGTTATGTGACTCATCGATACCTTATCTCTGTATACTTTCTGCTCAGCATAGAGAAACTACAAACTCATTAACAAAGTGCTCTCAATTTAGAACAGATATCTGAACAGAAACTTGAAAGTATGTTGAAAAATATCCAAAAATGCATTTAAATTGTAATAAAATCATCCTCCACAGCTAAATTTAACGTGTAGAAACGTTAGCTCCTTTTCAAAATTCTGCAAAGGAACGTGTAGAATTAGAATTATTTTTGCATTAATTGGTTGTCAGAATAATCCTGTGAAATCACATGACTTAGGAATTTTCTTCCATATCAGTTCTCAAATTAAGGATTAAGCTTCTCCAGTTCCTGTAAATTTCTTATAGTTACTTATTTTTGTCAGATGACTTTAGTAATTTGTGTTGTTGAAAGAATTATTCCTTTTCAACTAAAGAGTTTATTAGCATACCGTTTATCATGTTTCTTTGGTGTTAAAAGGCCAAGATGATATTTCCTTCACAAAGTTAAGATAAATTTGTAAGTTAATGGATATTTAATGCACTTAAAAACTGTAAATTACATAAAATGGTAGTTATTTTAGTTACTGTATCATACATTTAATTACTGGACACAAAGAATTATTTGTTCTAAGCCAGGATTCTCAACCTTGACGCAAGTGGAATTTGGCGCTCAATAATGCTCTGTACGAGGGGATCGTCCTGTACTTACTGATGCTTGCTTTGCAGGACCCGTGGCTGGGACCCAAAGGTGCCAACAACAGCCATTCTGTGAACCAAGCAAAGCCTTCGAAACTTGCAAATGTACTCTGGGGCTAAAATGATTCTTGGTTAGGAGCCACTACTCTAGGAAGAGGGGATGTCACACCTCCTCCATCACATCATGTGCAACCATAGAAGAGAAGCATTGCCACCCCTCTTTAATCAAATCTCTAAAATAAACAGAAAGGTTCAACAGGTAAATTGATTATTCAAATACACTCTCTGCAAAGATAGTTCCCTTCTAATTTTAAATTAAAACAATTTAATTTTAACAGTTTAGCAATGGAGTTATATTTATGTGTCATCCTAAGAACATGATGATTAAATTTTTAAAGAAAGAATGAGTCTAAGTATTTGAACAATGAGAACTATTCTCTTTAAACTGAGGTTGAATGTTGAAAATTCATGTGTACATCAGGTGTTAATAAACAATTTTCTTGGGAAAGTGGAATGTTTGATGGAAGATAATATATTGTAGATGAATACACTCAAGAAAGAAAGTACAGGATTTCAAAAAAATACAGAAAGATTAATTTTAGATTTATGAAATGTTGTTTTGAAAATATATACCTAAAATATGTGTCACATATTTACAAATT
This sequence comes from Aplodontia rufa, assembly GCA_004027875.1. Classification (NCBI taxonomy): domain Eukaryota; kingdom Metazoa; phylum Chordata; class Mammalia; order Rodentia; family Aplodontiidae; genus Aplodontia; species Aplodontia rufa. The sequence continues at coordinate 2,182 of PVKS010016077.1, forward strand.
AATTCAAATGTATTAGTTGAATATGTAATTAAGAATCTCATAAACAGCACATAAAATAACATTTGACACTACTTTTAGAAATGTCATATTATGAATAATTCAAGAGATTTAGAACTGTATGGTCCTGTAATATCTCTTATGTTTTATGTACCAGTTTAATTTATATATGTTCATTATTTATACAAAGTTTTTAATGTATGTATTGCATATAATACATAAAGGAAAAATATCTGTGGCTAAAACCTAAATGTATTTATTTATACATCTCAAAAGCAGATAAGAACTAATTAACCCAAAATGAATATGAAAGATAGTATGGGTTTTAGAGGAAAATCACCTTTTGGATAAAATTTTCCTAAAGTAAATGATGTATTTCTTTTGGAAGTATTTGTACTGTAGATTATTAAAATTAGGAAAATTAATATTAGAATATTTTTGGCTATATACGGGTGGGGGGTTAACCCAGGGGCACTTTAACACTGAGCTACATCATCCATAATCTCCCCCCCATACTTTTTTTTTCTTTTTGTGTTTTTTTGAGACAGGGTCTCACTAAATTGCTTAGGGCCTTACTAATTTGTTGAAGCTGACCTCAAACTTGAGATCTTCTTATCTCAGCCTTCCAAATCCAGGATTAAAGTTGTGTGCCAACCTGCCCAGCAATATTTGAATGTTTTTACAACCAAAATACATTTGCAAATGTAGTGAATTTTTCAAGATGAAATAATAACCCTTGAATTTCCCATAGCATGTGAAATAATTAAAAATAAAGAACAAACTATAAGAAAAATTGGTTTCTGGATATGGGACATCAGACCACATTGAGAGACATGAAAGAGAGAAGGTAAGACATGTGGTCACTCCAATTTTGTGGGCACACATCGTCAACTTAAGGCTGATAAGAGCATATATGAATGGGAACTTACAGACCCCAGAAAAATAAACAATCCAAGGTTACAGGGGCTCCCAGGGATCAGGAGTACATTGTGTGCCCAGCCTCAGAAGGGAAAGCTTGCAATTCATGGGACACCAAGTAGAAGGTCCAGAGGTACTGCCTCACATTAGAATTTAGCCTTCTACTAGCCCCTGCCATTGCTGGAAAACAAGTCCCCATGACAAGTGGTCCCTGTCTTATCAAAATGTCTGGAGATCTTCTAATACAAGAAGAAAACTTTATTAGCTAATGATTTTCTCTAGTCCTCTCACTTTTTTAATTATCAAAATTTAACAAGAATTTACAAAGTTTTAATCAAAATACAAACTATTGTGATGCTAGATAAGATAAGAATAAATTCATAATGACAGCATGCTCATAGTTTTGCTCTGTGTCCTTCCCTTATCACAGCAGCTTAGTGATGGCTGCTTATTTTCAGGGGTGTAAAATAGATAAATTCAATGTGACCTTCCCTACACCATGTGTTCAGAAAAATATGATACGCTCTGGGGAATTAATGACATATCATCACCATTACCCTAGCAAACACATCACCACTGTAATTTGTACAAACCATAAACTGAGTGTAGGAAGGATACTGAAATTAAATTGACATTGAATGAAAGTTAAAATTGCAGCCCCCCCGCCACAGATGCATATGTGGCTTCCTTCATTTTAATGTCATTACAAAGGAGCTTTGTGATTGATAGGTATTTGGTATTTATGGACCATCTGAAACTGGCAAAAGTCACAGGAAACTTTCTGAAAACGGTCCTGCCAGAATTTCATAACTTACATTCACCGATGCGTGTGTGGAACTTCCCAGGTTGATGGAAACTTGACTGACAGTCTGTCAGCTCCCTGTCAGTTGTGAGCTTCACTGGGAATGAGGTAAATGGGACTGCATGCTTGCTCCCTAATTCTTTTAATCCTAATAGTTTGGAGATATTGATATGTGTTGATTTATGGACATTAATTGTGTCTAAAAGTTTATTTTCAGATGCCAGCATTTGATTTTACATTACTATTCCATTTTCTTTGAAACTAAAGAATAGGTGTTTTGCTAATGATTGCCTTAGTATTAAAAGGTGATATTGACAGCTTTGGCTGTGACGAAAAGCTTGCAGCCCGTGCATGCTCCTCAGTAACTGTGACAGAAGCCAGGTAAAATGCATCAAGTTGGAACACAGGTGATGCAAGGTGGGTGACGCTGCAAGGCTCAAAGCTCTCACCAAGGCAAGTCCAGCACTCTGTTCATAGCTTTCCTCAAGGCTTTTTCTGGAAGTTGGTATTAGGGAGAATCTAGAAGCCACACAGATCATGATGGCCAAGGGCTTCTGAGCACAGCTTTCGAGTTCCCAAAGCATAGGGGCCAATGCTGGTCTTCATGGCTTCTCAAGCCAGCCCCAATAGAAAGGCCAAGGTGATGGAGATGAGAGGTCTAGAAAATTGATACTCATCCTTGTCATTCTTAAGTTGTGCAGGAAGAAAGACTAAGAACCCAGGCAGCAAAGCAGCTGAAAACCAAAGAATTATGAATTCCACAGTGTTGGGAAATTAAAATCTGAATGACGAACCTTTTAGGGAAGACAGACACTAATAGTTATCCCAGATTCTTGGCTGATAATCCACAAGGACTCCTGCCTTCGAGTGAATGTGAATCAAAGCCCGATTGGTGCCGCAAATATCGCCAAGCAACCTGGAATAAGCATGGTCTGCTAATAGATGGGGAAGATTTGTTCCTGCTCCAGCAGCCCACAACAAACCCGCACAGAAGAATACGATGAGTCTTCAGATATGTAGTCTGGCATTCCATAGAATATCCGAGAAACACATAATCATGAGTTTAGAAGAAGACAATAACCAAAACTAGTGCTAACCTATTATTAAAGTTAGCAGAAATTGACTGACGGCTGGGAATATAATCAGTGGTAGCACAGGTATTGAACAGGTGTGGAGTTGAATCCCTGGAACAGGAAAAATAAATAGAAAGCAAGCAAGCAAGCAAGAGCTTAGGAGGGTTGTACTTAATAAATTGAAAAAAATACATAGCAAGATAAAGAATGCCAGAAAAATTGGAATGCAGATATAAAACTGATTAGAAATTATGTATTAGAAAAACAAAATAATTACGATTGAGAACTGGAGTGGATAAAATGGATTTGACACGGCTGATGAAATTGATAAATGAATGAGAAAATGAGCCAGAATAAGATACAGACTTTCAAACATGGGCAGCAAACGGGGCACAAAATACAGTGATGCAAGTGTGGAAAACGTAGAGCAGAGTGCAAAGGTAGTCTTGAATTTCATCAAACTCCAGAAAAGGAGCAGAGAAGGAAAGGCCATCTGTCACCATCCTTCAGCAGGTGTGACAGTGTCCACAGATCGTCTGGACATCTCAGGTGATGATGCTTTTATTTTCTCCTTCTTTTTCCCTTCTCCTCCTTGGCCTTCTTTTCTCCCATGGTTTTTTTGTTTGTTTTTTTGTTTGTTTGTTTGTTGGTGGAGGAATGAGTACCAGGGATTGAACCCATGGGCACTTGACCTCTGTGCCACATCTCCAACACTTATTTTATTTTACTTTATTTTATTTTGAGGTAGGGTCTCACTAAGTTGCTAAGGGTCTAAGTTACTGAGGCTGGCCTCAAAATTGCAATCCTTCTGCCTTAAGTCCCAAGCCACTGGGATTACAGGTGTGTGCCACTGCCCCCAGCTAAAGTAGCCTTTTTTTTCCCTATGTCCTTAAATTTTGGTTTGTACTGTTTTGATTTGTGGGGTTTCTTTTTTGAATTTTCTTTCCACTAAATACCTTAATTCCAATTGTTTGTTTCTGAGGGTGTTTGATTTTTTATTTAAATTCAATTCGATTCTTTTCCAGTTGTTGCTTTTTTTTTATGTGATAAAGTTGTTCTGTAACTTAAAAAAAATCACTGCATAGTATTAAATGATATATTCATAGGTTCAGTATGAGACACATTGAAGTTCCCCAAGACTAGAAATCCATTAAAGAAGGATGTGAACCAAAACACTCATTGCATATACCTGATGAAAATTTATTAGGCTCCAGTAACCATAATAATGTGGTGTGTAATTTGTCAAAGAAGGGAGAAATTACTCTAGGTATCCAATTTCATCTCTTTTTTTTTTCCAATAATGCTTCCCTACTTCCCTAATATCTATATTTGGCAAGAAGCATTTACCTTAAGGAAATTATATTTCCATTGTTTCATAAATTAAAAAATATTAAAATTTCCCCAACACGTAGGACAGCCTAAAATCAATGATATTAAAAATATAGTACAAAAGATTTGTATCCATATTAACTAAAGTTTAAAAGTGTTGTATAATAAGATTTAGAAAAGTGGCACTTTAATTAGACTAGCCCAGTTACTGTGGCTTGCTAATAATTTAGACATCACTGGACAAATAGCAAGCAATTTTTTTGTGAATTTTAATAGCTTTCTTTTATTTTTTTATTTTTATTTTTTTAAAGAGAGAGGGACAGTGAGAGAGAGAGAGAGCGAGAAAGAGAGAATCAATTTTATTTAACTTTTCATGTGGCTTTCATTGCTCCAACACTTCCTTGTGTATGTGGTGCTGGGGTTCAAATCCACAGACTCACACATGCCAGGCAAGCACCATAACTGCTGAGCCACCGCTCCAGCTCTGCTTTGTTTGATTCTTATATACCTTCTGAAACGATTGTCTTTGTCATGTGAATAAATTATTGCTGCTTTTTGCTTTAAAAATAGGAATTGGCAAAATTTTGCAACTCCATAAGAAATGGCACAACCTGGAAATTAAAATGGACAGTTTTCCAAAACTCCATTCTTTGGGTCTAAATCACTAATCACATGTAAAAATTTAAAATATATTTGGTGTTCATTAGATGAAATCTTTTTATCCACACTCACAAAGATATTTGAAAGATGTAAGTAGTACTTTCTTTCACATATCACTAGTATTATTCAACATTTTCCTTTGCCTGTCCCCACTTAGAACCACATTGATTCCAGAAGGAGCCTTGGAGAAATATGAACTTTCACTCCCTAAGAGATGTTCAAACATGACTATGACAGATAAATAATTCTTATTTTCACAGATACTTCCATTGTAAAGTTGATTTTTTTAAGAAGGAGTTAATTTCATTTTTTCATCTGTTTTTTGTTCTTCAGACACTTAGTTGTGTGTGTGGTACTGGTGATTAAATCTGGATCCTCATGTATGCCAGCAAGTGTTCTACCACTGAACCACCTCTCCAGCCCTAAAGTTAATTTTAATTGATAATAATGGTATTTATTTATGGAATTCAATATGATGGTTAATTACATGTGCTCATTATGGAATGATCAAATCAGGAAAGTATTCAAAGGATGGAAAGTGGGGAGTGAAGTTTTCAGATTTAAATAAGGTAATCTGTTGCTTCTGACATAAATATTTAAGATTGCCTCCAGTTCACTCCTAGGTGGAGAGCTTGCTCTCTATCTTGCTGAGTATCCAGGACTCCACTGTCTCTTGCTCTTCTCCTATATGTGTGACCACTCCACTTTAATTTGCCAATTCCTGTTTCATGTTGACCATTATTAAGGAGTATTGGGTTCAAGTCATTATTATGATATCATATCTATCTTTTTGCTTGTTTGTCCCATGTAGTTTTACAGATATAAGTCTTACATGTAAGCTAATGATCTAACATTCACTTACCTAGAATGAACTTTTCCTTGACCTAATAACATTATTTGTAACCAACTACTTGAATTCTCCAGGTGGATGGCCAAAGGGCATCTGAGATATAGCCTTTGCATAAACTTGGATAAACTTTGGGTCCCATCTCCCATGCTGTTCTTCCTGTACTCTTCCTCATCTCCGTGTTGACTCCTTTATTGCAAGTGTTTAAGACAAAAAGTTTATATCATCTGTATCTCCTCTCAGTATCTTATACACCTGATTATGCCAGTATTGACATAACGTTCAGTACATAGCATCGAGAACCTATTTTGCTCTACACTGTGAGTCAATGTTCACTGTAGAAAAGTCTTGGCATGTACACAGGAGACACATCTGGTGCAAAGGATGAGGATGATTATCATCAGAAGACTCATCTCAACACTATGGAAACTGCAGGTAAGGCATCTGGATAGATTTGCATACAGTTATTGCATACAGAGAGAAATTATCCTAATTTTTCTGAGTATAGAAGGATGATACATCTGTTAATTTATTACAAATATATTTATTGGGTTCAATTGTGTTGCAAGTAAGATTATCTATATTTGGGATATATCAATAAGCAAAAAAAATTTAACTGGGAGTCATATTATGATGAAGAAACAAAGAAAATTGCAGAATAAGCCTTATAAGTGCATTAATTATATGATGTGCTAAAGGTGTATAAAAACATTCAGAAAATGAAAAAATATGTAACAATGAAAAATGGAAGGGAAGCTTTCAAATTTAAATAAGTTGATCTGTAGATCATAACACAGTGAAACACTTTATATCAAGGAAAAAATTCACAATTATTCACAAATAAATTTTGTACAATCTTAGATATTTAATACTGAGTTTAAATATCAATATATATATAAAAATAGCTTAACCACAAATTTCAATATAAATATATGATATATAAGCATACATATCATATGTTATTTAAGTGTATAGGAATTATAATATTTGTTTTAGTTATCTTTTCATCACTATGGGCAAAATACCTGGCCATAACGTCTTAAAGGGGTCAGGTCTATTTTGACTCATGGTTTCAGAGACCTTAATCCATGCTTGCTTGTTCCGTTGTCTTGGGTGTGAATGAGGCAGAGTATCATGGGAAAATGGCTCATGACTTTCAGAAAGCAGAGAGAGACAGAGAGAGAGAGAGAGAGAGAGGGAGAGAGAGCAATTGAAATGCCCTTCCAGGGAACACCTATGGTGACCTCATCACCAATCAGAGCCCTCATCATCCAATCATCTCCTAAAAGCTCACCTCTGAACATTGCTGCACTGGAGACCAAACCTTCACCTCCAACACATGAGTTTTTGGAAGATACTACATATTCAAACTGTAACAATATTTATCATATATAAATATGTATTAAAAACTATTTAGAGGGAGCTGGAGTGGTGGCTTAGCAGTTGGAGGGCTTGCCTGGAATGTGCAAATACCTGGGTTCAAACTCCAGCACCACACACACAACTCAGTGTCAGAAAGAAAGCACAAGTGAAAAAAATAATAAAATTGATTCTCTTTCTCTCTTCATAAAAAAATAGAATGAAAGGAAAGTGGTTGGTAAAAATAGAAATTCCCAGTAAATATTGATAAATACTTTCTTAATTTGTCATACATTAACGGATGTTGATTTTGTCATTTTCACAAATTTAAAAAAATGCATTCTATTATTATGTCAAATGCTCTTTTTAAAACATAAAAATAGACTTTATGATGATGTGCATAACTTTATTTCAGATCTTTACAAACCAAAAACATATGTTGTTACAAACATGCCTAAGGGGGAAGAGAAGAAATCTGGAAATAGGTAATTTCAAACTGTCAAGTCTTCCCCATTATCTAGGGAAATTTCAGGTGACCTGGAATTGACAAACATTTTGTCAAGATGAAGTTTTTAAAGCAATACTGTTAAGACATTTGCAGTAAGAAAAAAATAATATTCATCTGAAAAGAAAGTTATATTGCCTCGTAATTAAAAGCAAATTTTAAAGAGAGTTTTCGTGGTTACAGAAAAACAATAGCAAGAGTGGTACCACGTTCTTAGCTCCATGATAGGAAGTCCTGAATGACAGAAGGCATGGCACTTGCTTCCAGGGAAAGTACAGTGAGCTCCAGAGTCATTTTCCAAAACCTCAGTGGCACGGCCATGCCTGAGCTTGCGACCTCTGTTAGGACATTGCTCCTGTTCACACGTCTCTGCTCCAGCCCAACATGTTCCTCCCTTGCTGCTCCTCAAACATCCTGAGGGTGTTTCCACCTCAGGGTTCTGCAATGGTTATGTTAAGCTATTGAAATGTTCTTTCCCTGGATATTCACATGGCTTAGTCTCTCCTGTTTTCCAAATATTTCTTTTTTTATATATTTATTATTTTGTATTAGTTTGGCATAGAGCATTCTTTGTTAATGGTCAAATCCCCTTGGTTGATTTCAGATGTTGACCTGACGAGATCGAAGGACACCTAGGTAGCTGGAAAAGCAGTGCTTATTCTCAGGTCATCAGTAGGTACTGAGCCTGTCTCTTTCTTCTGCTGAAGGAGAAAATCAGGTGGTTTGCTTTTAGCTAGACTGACTAGTTTGCCACAACTGTGTCTGAGTGTGTTCTGGAGGAGAGCAGTGTGTAAGCCAGTGGAATGAATGGGTAAGACCCCTTGTTGTGTTTTATCTGTGAAGTGTCCCCCAAAAGCTCACGTGTAAGTCAATGTAAGAAGTCTTAGAGGTAAAGTGTTTGGGTTATGAGAGTCGTAATCCAACCAGTGGACTGATCCCTTGATGGGGATTAACTGGGAGGTGACTGAAGGCAGGTAGGGTGTGGCTGGAGAAGGTGGGTCCCTGAGATTGTGCCTTTGGGGTTTGTAGTTTGTCCCTGGACTGTGGAGCTTCTCTCTGCTTCCTGATTGCAAAGCCCTGAGCCGCTTTCCTCCACCACAGCCTTCTTCCATGATGTTAAACCTCACCTTGAGCCTGGAGGAGTGGAGCCTGCTTTTTAAGCACTGAGACCTCTGAAACTGGGAGCTCACAGATGAACTTCTCTAAAATTGTTCTTGTCAGGCTTTGCAGCAGTTAGAAAGCTGACTGAAACACCCCTCCATTCCTGTGTCCACGAGGGAAGCACCATCCAGTCAGATGAAGACACACGTGGAACAAGAAGGTGGAGGAAGAGCAGATTCTTAGTTTGTGATCTGGACCCAAACATCCTTATCCTCAGAGCTACAATCCCCTCTGTTTTTTAGACTCGAGGTTCAAACTGGTTCTCTCTCACCTCTCCCAGGTCTCTCTGGCTTTGTCCTCTATTCTGAGTTACACCATCAGCTTCCCCCTGCTCCAGAGGCTTCAAAGTCGGACAAAGCCCTGCTACCAGATTCCCTGGTTTCCAGCTTGCAGACAATTTATTTCGAGACTTTTCAGCCTCCATTATTGAATGAGTGGATTGCCCTTATAAAGCTCCTCTTCTCTCCCTGTTTCTCTCATCTGTTTCTCTTTGTGGTGAATCCACACTAAAACATATGCCATCCACTGTATCCAGATTGTTCGGTAATAGAACTATAACTTGGCAGTGTGTGAAGAAAACTGGGCAATTCCTTTCATTTGCACCCAGACTTTTCCTACAAGAAATCACAAAATGGTGCTGTAAATATTTTTGTTGTTTTTTAAATGGTTTTATATTACAGGGAAATAAATCTCTTGTGACTTGATATTCAAGCAGCAATATTTGGTGATTTCACAAGCCTCAGCGTCCTCTGAGAGCCATTGGAAATGCAGACTCAGGATGCTCCCACAGACCTGGCCACTCCAAACCTGCCTGTTTACACATCCAGCACACAGATGTTTCGAGGCACTATTGCAACCCATCCGTTTCCCTCCTTTTCCTGGACTAGAAGTTCATCTTTCCCCTTTTATGTTTCCCTAAGCATTCTATTCCCTTCACTTCAAAAATGTTGATGTCGTCTTCTCGAGGTCCCTTCCCTTATGATTTCTCACTTTTCATTCAGAGGTGCGCTAAACTCTATCTTCCTCAAGAAAACAATCCTAAAGTTTCATTACTTTTATTTGACATTTTATTAAAAATGTTGAGATGTTTCTAGATGATATTCCTTTTCCCTGAGAGTCCAGACATAGTAATGGGCAGTGGCCACAGCACATGTGACATCATGGCAAGGCCTGGTCTGCAGCAGTAATCAGGTAAGAAGTCAAAACAAAATGGCAGCCATTGACTGGAGGAGAAGAAACTCAGTGACTGAGCCACAACTTCCTAAAGTTCTGTCTCTGCCTTCTACACAGAACCCACTGCAGAAAGCCAAATATGCTCTCCGCCCAGCCTGAGAGGATGCCCTGCCACCAGCCAGCCCACCTCCAGCCTCTGCAGTTCCCCTTCAGAGCCCACTGGCCCTTACCCTTTGATTCATAGGAAGCTTCCCCTGCCCTCTGCTTCTAAATTTCTGCCCCGGGCAAGTGCTGTGACAGCCCTCTTGCCACAGCAAGCTTTCCAGGTGAAACCTGTGCTTTGTTTCCTCATTTGGATCATCTTTTCTTATTTCCTTTTTCTGTTCAATCTTCCTGCATTGTTCTTTCTTGGCCATCTTTGAAAATATGCTGTCTTTGCTTATACAGCTAGATTGCTGAATACTAATAAACAAAAATGAGTATTTCTAACCTGGGGACAGTCATTTCTAGAAAATTAATTTCAAAATAGTATGTGGCTGCCTTGTATTTGTGTGCAAGGCATTTTCATAGAAAACTGCAGCCCAGTACATTTGAGAGAGTTAAATAATGCAATTATGGAATGAAATGATGGAAGCAAAAAAAAAAGATATGCTTTTAGATGAAATTTGAAATGGCAGCTCCAGTAATGCAGAAAGATAGATAAAGTCTGTTCCAGATGTCAGTCACCGCTGCAAGGAGGACTGGGAGCAATAATTCCCTGTGAAGTAACATAGAAGAGATAAATGGATTCCATGTATTTTGATGCATTGATTTTTATTATGCAATTTCAAGTTACAAAGTAAAGAAAAATAACTTCTTATATCTGAAAATATAATGTGATTTGGTTTTAGATTCAACTGATATTTATCAAGAAGTCCTACTGTGTGCTAGTTAGCATGCTAAGATTAGTGATTCTTATTTTCATGAGATGCTAGTGAACTCCTAGGGTAAAATTTTAAGAAAAGTTGATTATGAGTGAACGGGAACTCCAGATGCCAGAGAGCAGAGCTCTTGTAAAGGATTAACTTGAAAAGCATATTTTTTAAAATATGAAAAATGAACATATTTTCTGATTAGAAGCGTAATATGTTTATAGTATGCACACCCAAAACAGAAAAATAGAAAGAATATAGCACTATAATCCCTATACTCATGGATAATCACAATTAATATTTTTCATAAAAATTCCAAGTTTTATTTCTGCATTTACACACTTAAAATGTCTGTACATATCATGGAAATAAGTTTGCATACGCATGTTTACAAATGTGAATACACGATTCATATCGTTTAATATTTTACAAACTGCAGTAAACTCTTTGAAACAACACACCACACAGAATCTCCCATTTGAATTGAGAGACCCAGTTTTAAATGATTTGTTTGAGTTCCTTCTGCAGTTTAGTGGAGGACGGTTGACTAAACTGAAAAGCTGACCTCCTGTGGTGTCCCACCCCCCACATGGGGAGTCCTGCTGTCTAGTCTCAGCTGGGTCCCCCTGTCCTGATTAACCTGTGCTGACCCATTGTATTGCCTTCTAAACTGTCTGTAGCTTGGCGGCAAAGCTCCTGAAGGTCCTTTATTAATGCAAACTGGGGTCACACCCTCACCCTCTGGGAAGCCAATATTTTCCAAGTTCCTTAATAATCAGAGCACTTTCCAGAGGTCCTCGCCTCTGCTTCCCCTTCTTCTAGATTAAAGCTCCTAAACACTGGTGAAGCTTCAGGAGTCCAGCTTTGTACCAGGATGTCTGGTGTCTTTCACTATGAGTGTCCTTGGCTTCCTTGGGGGAATCCTTGATGCCTATGCCTACTATCATGTACTCACACTAATAGACTCCTCAGTATCTGGACTCCACAATCAAGATGACTCTTTTTACCCTATCTTGGTATTCCTCCATCCCTCCAACTTTCATCAAACCCCACATCTTTCATGGAAGATCCTGATCATCAACAACTTATCTTCATTCATCTGCCAGTCGGGGAAGTTTTTCCCTTTATCACTTATACAACAACTCTTCAATGACAACTAATCTCTATTTCAAATGTCTAATTAATACATAACACCTAGAAGACAGGCTATTTTTTTTTTTTAAGAGAGAAGGATAGTGAGAGAGAGAAAGAGAGAATCAATTCTATTTAGTTTCCCATGTGGCTTTTGTTGCTTTGACACTTTTTTGTGTACCTGGTGCTGGGGTTTGAACCCCTGTCCTAGTATATGCCAGGCAAGTGCCACAACAACTGAGCCACCGCTCCAGCTCCAAAGATAGGTTATTTTACCTTTGTCCAAACATCCTACAGGGTTTCTTACAAAGAATTGTGCTAATGAGAATTTCATTCACTACTGACCAAAACCCAACAAGGACAAGATTAATTAATTTGTTCATAAAGATAGGACATAAGTGCATTTAGGCTTGCCCAGAGAGAGAAAGAATTATCTTTATGTCATCTCTGTTTCTGTGATCATGGACTCAGTTTCTTTTCATTGTGTACAGCCTTTGTGTTTCTGTGAGGATTAAAGGGGTAAGTACTGCCTACTGCCACGGATAATATTTCTTCATTACTTTCTTTTATCAATATTGCAAGAAAATGTTCCACCCCCTCCAGGGGACTAAAGCTAGAAAATCATTAAAAAGAAATTTGACTCTTACATATCTAAGCCTGGGTATATTTCTAAGTGGTAGGTAGGAAGTGTAATTATTTTTAGCTACCTTGTATAATTTGTCTATCTCAGCAATTCTAAAGTATAAACCCATCAATGATGTACCTCTTCCCCCTAAATCATGCATTTGCTAGTCTACAAATACAGTAGTTTGCTAGCTTACAAATACAAAGTCGAGGTTTACAAATACAGTGCTGCATATTTCCTGATGATGAGGAAATGTGTTACCCAGGATGAATGCAACCTTCGTTATCATTAACTGCTAATCAATTATTGCTTCTTTATATAATGCTAAAAAGTGCTTGTATAAAAGTCTTCTGCCAGGAGTGGTGGCTCACACCATAATCAGGAAACTGAGACAGAAGGATCACAAGTTCAAAACCATTCTCGGCAAGTTGGTGAGTCCCTGTCTCAAGAAGGAAAAAAGGGCTAGAAAAGGAATGCCGCCCAGGTATGAGGTGCCTGGGATTCAATCCTCAGAATCCAAAAAACAAAAAAGCTTCTGAGGTAGGTAACAGATTTGCTAAGTGGTGGTGGATTTTTCTCCATCATCATGCTGCAGTAGGAACAACTGCTGTATGGGTCTTTATTTCAAACTCTCAAATTGGAAGAATGCACTCCTTTGCCTTCAGAAAAGGAGACAAAAGACTAAAGAAAAACTTAAAAAGACGACAAGAACCCAACCCATGGCCTTGGGAAGCAAGAATGTAAATCAGCACAGTGAGCACTTGGTGTAGGAATGTTTTACCCAGAAAGCAATGTTCTGTATCTACTGGTTGTTTTAGAAAATCTCTCTGTGACATTTTTTATGTATCTAGTTCACTATTAACGGCCTAACCTCTGTCATCCCCAATATCAAATAAATAAACCCCACATAAAATTAGTGTTTCTTTGTGATCTCAAAATTAAAATCTTTAAAAAGTTTTAATGATCAACTATGTCCAATATAGTTACGTCCAGTACAGCAACAAATCTCATACAAAGAATAGCGTGGTGATTAACAATCTCATTTTTCATATGATGACAATTTTGTCCAGAGATTTCAAGTAACACATTCAAAAGCTCATATGTAGTGATAATTCCTACTTCAGTACAGAATGCAAAGCTTGTGGTTTGGTTTATAACTGTACAGTTATTTTTAAATAAGTGTACATGCAAACTTTTGTATGTTTTATTAGTGAATTATAGTTGTACATAGTGATGGGATTTGTGCTCACATATTCCCAGATGCATACAGTACAGCAATATAATTTGGTCAATATCCCTACTCCCCTGTACCTCTCTACCTCCCTCCTCCCATCCCCCAATCCCTTGCCTCTCTTCTGGGTCTTATATATTTCCACAAAAAACCCAAGTAAACTGTCATAATTCTTATACATATGAAGAACATTTTTTATATACATGACTATAGTATATAAATGACATACTTATAAATGCTTGGAATGTACCTTGCTTTATCTCGATTGCAACATTTTCCCTTCTCCTCCCTTCCTATCATCCCTTTTTATTCTTTGGTATATATTGACAATGGGATTAAACATTTATGTTTTTGTGAGGGCATGCAGTATAGCTTGTACATGCAATCTTTATAAGGACTAAAATTTGTATAACACTTACAGCATTAATAGTATGAAGACACTTAGTTGTATGAGATTGCTAATTTTATTTGTTGAAATAAAACAATATATGTTCCAGTAAAATGTTTTAGAGTGCATACTATATTCCAAATGTTTTCATAAATATATCTTATAAAATATTTATAAAACAGAAAAATTTTTTTAAAGAGAAAGGGACAGTGAGAGAGAGAAAGAGAGAAACAATTTTTCTTTAGATTGTCATGTGGCCCTCGCCACTCCAAGACTTGGCTGTGTACTTGGTGCTGGGGCCCAAACTTGCTTACCCAAGCATGCTGGGCAAGCCCCGCAACCACCAAGCCACCGCTCCAGTCCCAAACAGAAAATATTGATTACACTTTAAAGCTGAGAAAACTTGAGATTCAAAGTGCTCTTAAGCCACATGTGGTCTTAAAAACTGGCTCAGGAAGAAACACAAGTATCAGTCCCAGGACTTTCCTTGCTGTGGTGCCATGGCGTCCATCAATCCATCCTCTGCTTGTACATGGCAAAGTTTTCCAGCACCACAACGGAACAACCTGTTCACCACAGTGCCAGACACTGTGGAACACACTGACTGATTACCACGCACCTGCACACTACCAGAGCTTTAAGGATGCCTGCAATGAGGACTGGGTTTCCCAGAGGTTGTTTTTTTTTTTGTTGTTGTTTTTTGTTTTTTGTTTTCCTATGCTAGAGATTGAACCCAGGGATGCTTAACCTCTGACCCATGTCCCTAGCCCACACAGAAGATTCTAGTGTCTTTTTGTAGATTATTTCTTGAATATTTGCTGCTCTCAAAGTAAACCTAAATAAGAGAAACTAGTATAGGAAAATAATAAAATTGCTTTATAAAATATTACTGTCTCAAGAATATCATAGTTGTACTTGGATGTTCTGACATTTGGGGAAAATAAAAAGAATAACAATTCTGAAATTTGTGAGAAAACATTTACAGAAAACCTATCTAATAAATGCTTATTTAAAATAAAGAACTCTTAAACCCAACTCTAAGAAAAAAGGACCAAAGTATAAAATGAACCAAAGATCTTCATAGGCACCTCAAAAAGGAAACTTTAAAGATGGAAATTAACATATGAAAAGATGCTATACACCACATATCATCAGGGAAATGCAAATCACAATAACTTCTACATGACTATTAAAATGGCCAAAACTCAAAAAACTCTAAACTGCGAATCATGGCAAATATGTGGAGTGATAGGAGCTCTCATTCTTCACAGGTCAGAATGCAGCATGGCAGAGTTCTTTAAAAGACAGTTTGACAGTTTCTTATAGCAGTAAATGCATGTTTGCCACACAATCCAAACGACTGCTCTTTTGATATTTATTTATTTATTAAAGAAAGGACAGTAAGAGGAGAGAGAGAGAATCAATTTTTATTGATTTCTTCACATGGCTTTCACGGCTCTGACACTTAGCTGTGTACATGGGTGCTGGGGTTTGAACCCATGTACTTGTGCATGCCGGGCAAGCACCGTAACCGCCAAGCCACGGCTCCAGTTCATCTTTTGGTATTTATTTGAAGAAGATGAAATTTTATGTACCCAAACACATTTACATAGCAGCTTTATTTATGATTTTCAGGACTTAGAAGCAAATAAAATATCCCAAAACAGGGGAATAGATAAGTCAGCATTTATATTTTATGTATCCAGTCAATGGAATATTTTTAGCCCTTAAAAGACAGATCTCAAGTCGAAGAAAGATAAGGAGGAAATTTAAATGCATCTTTTAATGCCAAGAAGGTAATCGGAATGCTACATACTATACAGCATGCAGAGGCAAGACTGGGAGACAGGGAGCAGGTCAGTTGTTGCTAGTGGGTAGGAGGAAGGGAGGGGGAATAGGAAGAGCACACAGGCTGTCATGCACAGGGAAATCATTGGGCGTGTTTCTACAATGGTGGATGCTTGTCCTTACACATTTGTCAAAATCAGCAGCATACAGCACACCAAGAGTGAACCTGACTGTAAACTCTGT
Source organism: Aplodontia rufa (assembly GCA_004027875.1). NCBI lineage: Eukaryota > Metazoa > Chordata > Mammalia > Rodentia > Aplodontiidae > Aplodontia > Aplodontia rufa. The sequence goes on from PVKS010016077.1 coordinate 18,323, forward strand.
ACTCAAGAGGCAATGATGTGAATTCCTCAGGTGTGAAAAAAAATCAGTATGGTGTAGAATGTTAGTAATAGAGGAGTCTGTCTGCATCCATGGGGGCATCTGGGAGAGATTTCTGTACCTTCTACTCGGTTTTGCTATAATCCTAAAACTTCTTTAAATTAAGTTTAATGCAAAAGCAACGTAAAACAAAAAAACAAATCAGACCAAAAAAACCATAATTGATTAACCTAATTATAAGATAGTATGAAGTGCCAGTACTTTTTTTAAAGAGATACAGATAGAGTGAGTGAGAGAGAGAGAGAGAGAGACAGAGAAATAATTTTTATTTAGTTTTTCAAATGGCTTTCATGGTGCTGGGGTTTGAACTCGCGTTCTCGCACATGCTGGGCAAGCACCATAACCATTGAGACACTGATCCAGCACCGCCAGTACTGTTTTTAATGAACTCTGTTTCATTTTGTTTTTATTAGTGCATTAGAATTACACATAATAGTGGGGAACATTTTGATACAACCACATATTAATGGAATATAATTTGCTCCAATTCAGCCTCTAGTATTTTCTCTTTCCATCCTCTTCTCCCTCCCCCTGTTCCTCTTCATCTCTTTTACTGGTTTTTCTTCTATTTAGTTTTTAATTGGTGCTTTATAACTAAACATAAAGGTTTAATTAACTGTGGTATCTTCACATATGTACATAGTATAATTTGGTCAAAATTCATTCCAGAGTTCCTCCTTTTTCCCAATCCTCCTTCTTCATCAACCCTCTTACTCTATCCCATTAATTTTCCTTTTATTTTAAAGATACCCCTCCTTTCTCTTCTCATATTATTCTAGCTTTGGTGTAAGAGAAAAAGAATTACACTCAACTTTCTGAGTATGGCTTATTTCACTTTGTATGATGTTGCCCAGTTCCACCCATTTACAGCAAATGCCAAAATTTCAATCCTCTTTATAACTGAATATGACTCCATTGGGATGGATATGTATATCATGTTTTCCTTAACCATTCACCTGGGCTGCTTCTATAACTTGGCTATTGTTAGTTGTGTCATAAATATTGATGTGTCGGGGCTGGAGTGGTAGCTCAGTGGTTGCTACACTTGCCTGGCATGTGCGAGTGCGTGGGTTCGAACCCCAGCACCATGTACACAACGAATTCTCGGAGCAATGAAGGCCACTTGAAAAACTAAATAAAATTGATTCTTCTCTCTCTCTCTCCCTGTCCCTCTCTCTTTAAATAAATAAGTAAATAAACATTGATGTGTCTATATCAGAGCAGTATGCTGATTTTAGTTCTTTTGGATAAGGAATAAGACAGGTGGGTGATGTAGTGATTCAATTCTTTTTTTTTTTTTTTGAGGAATATCCATGCTGTACCCAGAATGATTGTACTGATTTGTTTCCCTACCATCAACGATGCATGTGTGTACCTTTTTCCCAAAATAATCTCTCCAGAATTTGTTATTTATATTCTTTTTTTTTATTATTATCCATGAATATTTTTATTTTCATTTTTATTTTTTTTAATTTTAATTTTTTATTTTTGAGCAACCTTGCAATATTTTAACAAAACAATATAAAATGTGTATAAGATGTGTTATTTATATTCTTAATGAGTGTCATTCTGACTGGAGTGCGGTAAAATCTCAATGTAATTTAACTTGTGTTTCCCTGATTGGTAAGGGTGGTGAACTTTTTTCATAATTCTGCAGCCATTTACATTTCGTGTTTTGGGAAATGTCTGTTTACCTACTTTTTCCCATTTATTGAGTGGGTTATCTGTGATTTTGATGTTATGTTTTGTGAGTTTTTGTATTTTCTGGATATTATTTGTAGGAGTAGAAACTTATGGAAATCTTCTCCCCGCTCTGTAGTCTCTCTCTCTAACATTCCTCATGGTTTCCTTCATGTGCAGAAGCTTTGTAATTGGATCTCTTCAGACTTATGGATTCTGAGTTTTATTTCTTGAGTTTCAGGGTCTTGTTATGGGAGTCAGTGCCTGTACCAATCTATTGGAGTACTGACCCTCTGTTTTCTGCTAGCAGTCTCATTATTTCTGGCGTAATTCCAGTTTGATCCACATCTAGTTGACTTTTGTGAATGGTGACTACAGGGAAAGTTGATCTTTCTACATATTGATGCCCAGCTTTACCAACATCATTGGTTTAAAAACGTCTATCTTCAGCATATGCTGGTGGCACCTTGGTCAAATGTAAGATGACTGGATTTATGTAGGGTTGTCTGTGTGTTTTCTTCTCCTGTGATTTTCTGGTCTGTTTGATGCCAGCAGCATGCTGTTGTGTTACTGTAGCTCTCCAGTATAATTTGAGGCAGGTACTGCGAGGCTTCCAGCATCAGTTCTTCATGCTCAGGACTGTTTTTGCTATTCTGGGTTTCTTTTAGGATTGTTCCTGATAGCTCTGTGAAGAATGTCACTAGCATTTTGATAAGGATTGAATTGAATTGTATATTACTTTTGGTAGTTTGGCCGTTTGAGATTATTAATGCTGCCTGTCCAGGACAGTTGGGGGGCAGAGGGGGGCAGCTTCCTTTTCGTTTTCTAGGTTTTTTCAATTTCTTTCTTCCGTGTTCTATACTTCCCTTTGTAGAGGTCACTCACCTTGTTTATATTTATGCCACATATTTTATTTTACAATAAAGTTATTGTGAGCAGAAATCCCTCTTCTACACTGATAAAATATAAACCATTTGAAATATTTTGGAATAAACTTCACTACACATTCAGAATTGCAGATAACACTCTGATCCTGCAGGAAATCAGTTAATGAAAATGAGGTTTAAATGCTCAGGCATGTAAATGTGGCACTAGTTGATTGACTTTATCACCAGTTGGTACTCAGGTATCTGACTATATTCACTTTGATTTACTCCTTGGAGACTTTTTCAGATTTAAATGTGTTTTACCAAGACAAATGGAGTGAAAAATGCAATAAATTAGATGTACATTATACAAGTAAATACCTTTTAGTACTGTGGTTACTGAAAAACAAAAGAGGAAAGAAAAACAAAAATCTTAGATCCATTCTTCATTTCTCCTAAAGGGAGCTGCCCTAGGCAGCTGGAGGGATGCAATTACTGCATCCCAAGGATGTCTCTGGAGTGACGCTCAGGAGCTCTCTTCTTTCCTCCTGTTTCTTTGTTTCTCACCCCGACCTCCCCATCGAGGCACAGCTTGGCGAACAGTGGCAGATGCTGCCCTTCCAGAAAAGTGCCAGGCAGCGTCGTCCCTCCGCTGTGATGGTGTCGCAGGGGAAAGCAGCTTGCCCTTCTTCAGTCTCCATCTTTGTGAATATTTGATTTTCACAGAAGACAAAAGGGCAAGAGCTTTGGAATCCAAGACAGGGTCAGAACAGCAATCATTTTGCCGGATCCGGCTTCCTTTTATAATCTGACATCTGGACCCCATTAATAGAACAAATGAGAGCAATTCCAAGCAGTGGCCCAGGAAGAGGACTTCCTGCTCTCAGAGGGCACAGCTATCCATGGAAACACAGGAGCAAGACAATGCAGCCATAGAGATGGATCCCTATCTCTCCTTGTGCCTTGCCCACACTAAGTGTGTTAAAGAGAACAGGTGACTATTTTATTAAAGTTTCCATTTAATTTTCATTTTACTGTAGTATGAATCTCAGCTAGCTTTACAGAAACCTATTATTAATAAACAAACATTAACTTAGGTAATCATTTTCTTGTTTTGTTTGACTCATCAAAACAAAAAAAAATGATTTTATTCATCACAGTTTAACTCCTACTCTGATTGCTACAATGTAGCCCTGTAGGGAATTCAGAAAATGCATTATTTAAAAATTCTTCTTCCTTTTATTTATTCCCATTCTCTTTATCACCATATTGATTTTCATCCCATAATACCCTTTGGTTTTTTAATGTCTACAAATCTCACTGGAAGTAGAGATTTAAACTCCATCAGTATCCTTTGAAATATTGTGTTTGTTCAAGAGAACTCTAACTCTTCTGCGTAATTACACATAGGAATGAAACAAGCAACATTGTTAAATTAAGTATAAAAGTTAGACGTTTGCGTAACTTTCTTAGTGACCTAGCCAGGTTTTCATCTGAAAATTTGTGATGTTGGACATGAAAATTTTCAGTCATAGACACTAAATGATGCATTAGGATAAAATGCACCTTTCATTAAGTGCTTCTATATTTCTGATAACAGGTTTTAAATGTAGGATACTATTTGTAGTTATTGAGTGTGTACTTTAATTAAACATTAAGTCAAATATTAAACCATAAGGTTAGCTTTTGTTTTTATTGGTGGAGAGAATGAAATGTATTCTCAGAATTTTAAGTCTGTTTTGGATCATACATATGCATGTGAATATATAGAAATAGTAATACATATAAACATGTATATGTTTCCCACTTATCAAATCTACTACTTTCTGTATAGATATTTTCTTCCCTCTCTTGTCATCATATATTGATTTATGTTATTGTTTAATGCAAATAATGCATGCTATTATTATACATGTGCTTGTGGGTATGTATGTGTTTTTCATATGACAATCTGTTAATATTAAATGACAAGTTATTTATCCCTACTCACATACTATAATCAGCTATGTTTTTCTAGAAAAACTTTGGGTTCATCTATGGAATATCACATGTTGGTCTTAAATTTACTTGTAGAATTGAAATGCTAAAACTTTATTTAACCTACATATAAGGGAAAAACTTCATGACAAAAAAAAGGCACTAAAAATTTTGTGGTTAAATACATTTCTTATTATACTGTTGTTTAAAAAATGTATAGGATAACCAGATTGTTGGCTTAACAAAAGGGAACACTTCACTGTAACCCTTAGGTTACACTAAGGAGGAGTGTGGCTACTTCATCTCTTGTGAATCTCTAGGGCTACTGATCATTGAGGACTGCAGATGTCTGAACAGTCAGAGAGCAGTGGAGGCTCTGACTGCCCTGCATTGTTTGCCCTGGAACCAGCTCTTTTCCAAGAGTTTTTAAAGGATCCTCTTTGTCTCTGTTTTTTGTAATTTGTATGGGTCTATGAAATGCTTCTAGCTCTACAGGAGCAGGAAGATGGAAAATTCCTCTTCTGTCCTTTAACGATGGTTCCATATAACCTCCAAACACAATGATCAAAGACGATTTCTAACAGAATAAAAATTCACTTAGTTATTTACAGTAAAAATTTATAATTTAAAATAGAAATAATGATGAAATACTTGCATAGAAATTTTAAATATTTCCATTCAATATGATAGTCTCATTATGTTAATTTTACATGTTTTCCAGTTAAAACAATTTAATTACAATTTATCTAAAATTTCTTTAAAACTACTTATCACATGTAAATGGTAAAATTCACATATATAACCCATTTTGGAGAATGAAATATAATATGACTAATTATTAGTTTCTTATTTACTATGTATAATATTATTTACACACTTATGTATGTTCCTAATTCATCCATCCTACATTTAATTATAGATAATGAATAAAATTTAACAAGCTTTTTATAGAAAGTGTGATATAATTGTAATTATTTAAGTTGCCAAGAAATTTAAATTTTCAATTAAGCATAAAGACATAACTGACATTGATTTTTGTAAAATGTTTCCAATTAAAATCATTAGAAATTACTAAATTACATATTTAAATGAGTATTTTACCTCAAATGTATGGAAAATACTTTGAAATATCCTTGAGTCAATCATAAAAATGATAGCTAATTTGTGAGGATTTGCATGCTATACTTCTAAAAATCTAGCATGTTGTTCCATATTATAGTAAGCACAAGATTACAGAGGGAACAAAAGCTTTACATAAACTTTGGTTGTTAGTTGTGTAACTTAATATTCTTCATATTTAGTTGAATTTTCCAAATATAGAAAAATATGTATGATTTTATGAGATTAAATCGGTAGATTTAATTTTTAAATGAAAGGACAATTAATTGCAATTAGCTGGATTCCAGCCAAAGTCTTGCTGTGTGTGGGGATGAGACCAAGGTGAACACCTGACTCTCCAGGAAAGGAGTGCTCCAACTGCAGCGTGTTTCTCCAGAGATGCCCAGGGAGCCCTGGGGTGCGGAAGAGGAAGGAGGGCTGTGTTTCTGAGAGCAAGGTTGTACCCTAAAACCAATCAGTCTTTCACCAAATGCTCATCCTTCAGTGAGCAGGGACTTTGGCTGCAGCCTCTTCCAGGGTCCCTCCTTAGTCCATATGTTCAATGGAGATAGTCATGATTTTTAAAACCTATGGATCAAGTTAAGACAAAGAAACTGAAGAGTAGTATCCTCAGAGGATTTCAGATCCCTGGATTGTTGGGCTCATCCTGCTGCTCCTCAGAACCCAGGGCCACACCCAGGGAAGAAGTCCTCTGACCTCTGGATTCAACTGCCCTTTCTTAGTTCTTCATTTCTGTCTTTCGCGACGTCTCTGCTTTCCAGTCCCTTCTATTTCCTGTCCAAACTTAATACCTTCAACCCCTTTTCACCAATTGCACAAAACAAAAGCACTTTTCAGTACAAAGATGTGGAGGCTGGCAGTTGAGAACAACACCATCACAATACTCGGGACAATTATCCCCTCAGGACCTTCACACACGTACACAGTGTCTGGGCACTGAGAGAACAGTAAAACAGTTCTAGTTTAGAAAGCGGTGCTGTTTTCTAGAGCATTCATATTCCGTGTTATGTTTGGTTCTTTTTATCATTTTACACTTTATGTGACCTATTTTTTTACTCTGGACAGTTATCGAACCTATATTACTTTCACTGTATATTGAGTAGTGTACATTAAATCCATTATTTCCCCAATATCTTCACTAAACATCTTAACCTGTGTACCAAATGAGTCTTCTTTTTTCTCAGTAATTTTATTTTACCCTTTTTTTTTACCTTAATAAAGTTTTCTATACAATATTATTTTTTTCAGGGACAACTTGTCTAATTCATCCATCTGACTCCCAGTACTGAACAATGTGGCATACTAACTTGGAACTATCTCCAACCCATGAGGTTTTTGTTCGCACTGTGGCCTGTCTCAGGATGGGGGGAAATTCAGTGTAAGAGCATATTGATGGACTATCTGTGTGACCCTCTCCATTCTGTAGATTTTGTCTGGCATTGTTTTGTTTTAACCAAAGTATAATTGGCATACAATAAATGAGGAATACTTAGTGTACAACCATGTATCTATTGTTATTTTGTGCACACACACACACACACACACACACACAATCTTTGCAGTAGAAACATAACTGACATAATCAACAAAATGAATATCTCTGGCATGCCTAAATTTCATTGTTCCTGAAAGCATCAAGTCCAGAAGAACCTAAACACCTGGGCTCAGAGAGAACAGCCATTTTTGTCCTTCACTACTGATTCATTAGCATTTCTTAGAATTTTATATGAATCAAATCATATTAGATGTCCTTTTTGTTGAGGATGTGAGACAATTGACTTCTCTAATTTAGAAAATTATCTGAGGGGCTGCAGCAGTGGCTTGGCAGTTAAAGCACTTCTCAGGCATGCACTGGGATGCCAGTTCGAACTCTAGGACCATGTACAAAATGGAGTGTCAGAGAAATTAAAGTCATATGAAAAACTAAATAAAATTGATTATATTTCTCTCTCTCATTCTCCTTTTCTCCCTTAAAAAATTATCTGAGATGCAAACATGTGATTGCGTATATAAGTACTTTCTACTGTGTTGTATGGGTTTGTTTAACCATTCACTTAAAAGATAATTTATTTCCTTCCTAGATATGGCTGTCACAAATACAGTTGCTATGAATGTTTTGTTTACTATTTTTTGGACAGACTTTTTTTTCATTTGTCTAGGGTAAAACCTAGAAAAAGAAATGCTAGATCATATGGCATGTAAATACTTAATGTTTTAAATAAAGTGCACATCTGCTTTCCAAAAAGATTCTTCCATTTTTCATTCCTACCAATAGCATGTCCTCATCTCCTCTTGAATGCTAGCTTGGTCAAACTTCTCATTTTAGATAATCCAGGAGCTGTGTAATGAAATCTCATTCTGGTATTTTTAGTCTGCTAAAATGACAAAGTATATTTATTACTTTTCAAATGAATCCTCAAAAAATTAGGGATGGATCCACCATATGATCCAGCTGTCCTTCTTCTGGGTATTTTCCCAGGAGTTAGGATCAGCACATCACAGTGACACAGCAATGTCTATAGTCACAGCAGCTCAATTTACAAAAGCTAAATTAAGGAACCAACCCAGATGCCACTCATTGAATGAATGAATTCAAAGCCTTTGAGATATACACACACACACACACACACACACACACACACACACACACAAGCAATGGAATTCTACTCAGCAATTAGAAACAATGATATTGTGGCCTTTGAAGGTAAAAGGATGGCAATGGAAGAGATCATGCTGAGCAAAGTTAGCCATTAACAGATAGGAAAGGGTCAAATGTTTTCACTCATTTGTCGAGGCTGGAGCTAATCTCAGGATTGGGTGAAAGGTAGTCAACCTCATGTATTAAACCCAGCAAAGGCACAACCATAGATATGTAGGGGAGAAGGGGATAGGTAGGGGATGGCACTGGGAGGGCAAATAGGGAGAAAACTAGGCAAACAATCAACAATGTACCATACTCTTTACCCTCCTGAGAATCCATATAATACTTATCCAATCATTTAATTTTGAAAAATTCACAGCCTAAGCATTTATATCACTTGTAGGGGCAAAATATAGAAAAAATAAGAGACTTGGGTGTGGGCAATGTGGGGTAATTCTGGTGAAAAAACTTATGCATATCATATTGTTACTTTATACGCATTTATGATTGCACAATAACTCAACTCTTTAAAAATTTTTAAAAATAAAAAATTCAAATGTGAAGCTTATTTTGCATTCCAGAAGTAAACCATTATTGGTCATTATTTGTTGTACTGGATTTGATTTGTTAAAATCATAGTGAAAAGTAAGATTTATTATGTCAAAATGGTATTTAAAAATATTTTCTGCACTTATATTTTCATTTCTCTATCATAATTTTATGTTTTTAACTCACACTATGTTTATATATTAGAGAATTTTTATCTTTGCCTTTATGTGATTAATTTGTATTCATAATTTGCATTTTAATTCCTGTATGTGAATATGCGATCACTAACATCTTTTATTATTAAAGCTGAGACACCAATGGTAGCATTCAGAATATTTTCTTTCTTTTGAGAATGTTCATGCTGTCAATTACCAAATAAGAAAAAAAATCTCCATTTTCATATCCCATGATGCATATTCCTATTCTAAAGTTTTCAATCCATTTACAACATTTACGGGACAGGCACATCAATATTGGGTATACCTTTCTTTCTTCAGTAAATGCTTAGCAAATGGAACAAGTGAATGCAACTTCATCTTGGTTATAGTGGAACTTCATCTTGGTTGAGGTATTATGGAGTCAAATTTTAAAAGTTTATTTTGCATTTCTAATTTATCTTTTATAAGCTAATTTCCTTTTTCGTTTTCCTATCTATTCACTAGTCTTACCATTTTTCCTTGTTAGTTATGAGCTTATTGAAAAATGAACATATTTACTAAAAGCATTACCTCTCTTTTGTCATTGTTATTGCTGTTATGGCAAATTTAGTTGAGAATTAGAATGTTTTATTTTTATGGATGCAGATACCTTTGATTCATTGCTTTGTAATTTCTTGTATTTATCTTAATTTTAGAAAACAGTGCTTTTTCAGACTAATAATGTCCAGTCTTATGTTTAGATATTATATCATTTCATGGCAATGTATGTCCTATTTTAATCTAACAAATTAATTTTTTGACTATTTATTTTGCAATATGCTGAGTTCATACTTTATTATTTCTTTAAATTTTAACCAAACATACCAACCCTGTGTAATGAATAAGACTAACTTTTTTATCAGTTTTACTTTACCCCTTTTCAGCATAGTGAATTTCTCTCTACAATGATATTTTTCAGGGCTACTTTGTCCTAACTATCCATCTGTCTTTTCCCCTCCAAGAAACAGATGGTTTTAATTATTGTTTCATTACATTTAGCACTTTGCAATGTTGATAAATGTCTATCAGCATAAAAAAGGGAAAAATAACTAGATAGTCAAAGGGAAGTTACTCATGAAAAGCAAAATTTATTATGGTTCATTGCTGAGTAACCATCAACATGGTTTGAGAAATGGACTGACGGATTTATTAAACCTTTTTTTTTTGGTTATGATGAAATCAATTATTCTCATTTATCTTTATCAAGTAGCACTGATTCCACAGCATGAGAGCTTCTCACTTTTGAATACAACCCTTTTAAAGCAATCGTTTCTTTCCTTTGCTTTCATCTGTATCAAGCACTCGATATTCTTTTCTCTATCACATAACTTGTCGAGGTGGAAGAGAATGCCACTCAGTACTAAAATAAATCAATATAATGGCTGATCTGGAATAAAAGTGATGTTACCATCCATTCCAAATTTAATGTCAACTTTAAAAACATGACTTAAAAATAACTATATGTTTTGTAAAGGTTAACATATTCAATAAAATGATTAAAATCTAGATACACATCTGTGCTTAGCCTGTATGTCTATAGATCTAATATAGACAAAATCACACAACTTGATAGAATATATCTATTTTGCAAATCAATATCTTGCACACAGACACACAATATATTGAATGCATTGAATATTGACACACATGATAAGCTATAGTACAAGCTTTTACAAATGACCAAAATAACTCTACTTGTTTTTCATAGGGTGATTTTATTGATTTTATTCTGATATTAATTTCTAAGCATGTCTCTTTACTTCACTTTCATTAATGTTTTAAGAAAGATTTTGATGGGGCTGGAGTGCTGGCTCGGTGGTTACCGTGCTTGCCTCATATGCGTAAGTACACAGGTTTGAACGCCAGCACCCTGGTACAAAACTAAGTGTCACAGCAATGAAAGCCACGTGAAAAACTCAATAAAAATTGATTCTCTCTGTCTCTCTCTCTCTCACTGTCCTTCTCTCTAAATAAAAAAAAAAGAAAAGAAAAATATAGCTTACAAAATCTTAGGTTCCCTTTATCATGACGTACAAGGCTGATTAAAAGTAAGCACAACATTTATTTTCCTTCTTTAAAAAAATGATAAGGAAAAGTCCATAATCTCATGAAATCTGTTAAGTCTGTAAAATTGGTACAGTGGGTATATCAAATAATTTGCTATTTTACACTAAATATTTCAAAACTTTCTTAATTTGTTTGATGGATATTTAAGCAGCAACAATGCAGCATCAAAAATATCATGATTTTCATTTTTTTAATTTAAAAATAACAAATTATGAGCATCTGAACATTATGAGCAAAGTTGGATTTCGACTGGTCCCTCCACATTTAAAGAAAGACAACAAACCGATAAAGCGTACCCATATTTTGTTATTGCATGATATTTATCTGTTTTGTCAACATATGAATCCCATAAACATGTCCACTTATTAGTGTCATTTACAAAGAACACACACAGATCACGTTTTTGAAAGAGTTTGATCCATGAGCAGAGCGCTGCTGGCCAGTGGGACATGGTTCTGTTTGGAGTGTGGGTGCTGAGAGGAGCAGCTGAGCCAGGGGCTTTGCCAGTGTGTCAGGGCTGCTGTAAGTGAGGCAAGAAAGAGAACAGAGAAACGGCGGGACTCCAGGGATGTAAGCAACAGAGCCTGATAGACACTGTCCTCAAGGAAACAATACAGGAACCAGTGAAAATTATTTTTCAAATCAGTCTTTCAAATTTCTGGAATGTTGTTAAGGTCATACAGCAAATTGCATAACATTCATCCTCTACATCATCCCCAGAACTGTGAGATTCTGGGGCATCTGGGCACTACCAAGCTGCTTTGTCCTGCACTACCGTACTGAGGAGACTAAAGCTCTACCCAGGGACTTCATTCAGAGCACAAGTGAAGAAGAGGGGAGCAGAGACTGGAGTGCCCTTCTCCCCTATTTCCACTCGGGGACTTGGGTTGACCCAGAGAAAGGCAGCCCCCAAGCCCACGATGCAACTTCTCCATTCCAGTTCTCACTACCCACACGGTCCCAGTTCCGCAGCATGGCACCTGTGCACTTGGTAGGGCAAGGTAAAGAATCAGCCTGGCACCCCCACCCTGTGCAGAGACATGTGGCTTCAACCAGAGGAAAAGGTAGGATGCAAGGACCCTGACCTGTGGGGGACCACTTGCCACAGTGCCTGAAGAACTCCAGACCTAGGGGCTGATTTTTTGCAAAGACAAAATTCCAAACAGAAAGCAATTAGGAACACCCTGTTTCCCCATTAATAAGGTAGTAACTGGTACCTAGAGGTTTAGTAGTGAGAACCAGGGAAAGGTTCAGCAAAAGTCCAATCAGCCCTGGGGATCTAGAAGACTGACAGTTTGCAGGAGTCCTCACCGACCCAGAGAAAGGTAAGGGGCAGATTGGAAAGCATTCCTCACACCTCATATATTTATATATACTTGCAAAGAAGAGTCTGGTAAAATGAAATTAGAATGTATCTCCAATTACGGTACCCTCAAAAATAAGCTAGGTTTAAATTTCACAAAAATCTTGCTGTATCTGTCTACTCAAATTGTCTATGATAATTCAAAAATACTGAAGACAATTTTAAAAAGTGGAAAGATCCTTATATTCATGATTAACATTATTGAGGTGACACTACTCTCCATCTTGATATGTACAGAAGTGCTATCAAAACCTAAACCAGACTGTGGGAAGAAATACAAGTTGATCTAAAAATTGATGAATTCAAGGGGCCAAGAATAGACAAAGCATAAGAAGAACAAGCAGGACTCAATTTTTTGTTTTTTAAATTTACTGCAGAGCTATAGTGGTTCTGGAATAAAGGTAGGCATATAGATAAGTGGATTAAAATCCAAGTCTAGAAATAACTTCTTTTATTTACAAATAGTGATTCCTGGCCCATAAGCCAAACAGTTCTTTGGAGAGAATAATCTTTTAAACAAATAATGCTAAGAAAACCAGATATCATATGCAAATAAAAGAAAAATTAAAGTGAACCTCACCATCAACACCATTTAAAATTTTGATTAAAATAGGCCAGAGTTAAAATGTATTCAGAAATTTAGGACTAAGCAACTGTTTCTTAGTTGTGACCTTAGAAACACAAAGAAAAAGAAAAAAGTTATTAATTCAAAATCTTTCTGTGTTAAAAGATAATAACATAACATCAACAAAGTGAAAAGATAACACAAGGGATAGAAAAAATGTTGGCAAATCAGACATCTGAAAAGGGTTTCTGGAAGAGCTAAAGAAGACTAACAGTATGATAATCAAGAGAAATATGTATCCTACTTTAAAGCTGATGCAAATTAAAGGATGTTGAACATTAGTCATTAGAGAAATACAAATCAATACCACAGTAAGACACTAATTCACACCCACCATGACGACTATAACAACAGTAACAGAAAATAACAAGTGCTCATAGAGATGTGGAAAAATTGGGATCTTATTACATTACTGATGGGAATAAGATGTAGGTTCCTTGAAAAAAAAGTTTATCAGCTTCTCAAAATCTTAAGAACAGGGCTATAGGAATCCTGTAATTCCGTAAGAATTACACAAGAGAAATGAAAATGTTCTTCATAAACACAGAAAGATGGCATGATACATAAATAGCCAAAACGGTGAAACAATCCCAATGTCCAGGAGCTGATAAGAGAATAAATAAATTATGACATTTGCATTGAATGGAATATGATTCCATCATGAAAAATAAATAAAACAGCACGGATGAATATTTCAAAACTTACACATGAAAGTTTTGTGAGGAACACCTCACAAAAGACTCATCTGATACCATTTATAAAAGTTGTTCTGAACTGATTCGGACAGGCTCCTGGCTGCCTACCCACAACAGGGTGGTAGCTAAAGGGGGAGGTATTGGTGGTGGGTACAGACTTTCCTGTCAAAATTAGATTTTGGTTTTGGTTATACAATCTCGAGGATTTAAAAAAAAAGCCTTTCAACTATGCATTTGGAAAAGGCGAAATGTGTGATATCTGGAGTATATCCCAACAAAATTATTGTAAGAATGTTACTTTCAATGTTATTTTCAATCCTTAATCAAAACTCTTCAGAAAAAGAAAAACTGAAGGAATAAAGGAAATAAAGACTGCTTTTCTTTGAAAGTCAATATTTCTCAAGCCAAAATTCTAAATACTTTCAAAATTAGAATACAGAAAATAATCTTCATTTTGGACTACAATATATATAACATCAGTGAGCCTTAGTGCATTACAATATACAGAACAAACAACTTTAGCAATGAATTTGTTGCATTGAATATAGGCACTGACAACAGGATTTGGCCATCTGGAAAATGTGGACAATATGTATAATAATTTCTGGGAGGCTTGTGAAGAAGGAAACCTAAGACTGTTTTAATGTTTTTATAATGAAAAGAGTCAAACCTGTAGATCACCTTCAGTGGTGCCTTGAACCACCTTCTCATGCACACAGAGACATTTATATGGAAATGCCTGTGTTAGCTAAGACCCTCAGGTCTTAGAATAAAACAATTTCAAATTATTGCATACTATATTTGGAAGTTTGCTACTGTTAATGAATCACAGTAAAGGACTTATATTTATGAAGCAGATAAAATAATTGATTGTTAAAAACCTTGTGTGGAATCGGAAAACAAATGTATCGATATGTCCCTATTACCTTACTTGGATAGGCTCATGTCTATTACATGAAAAAAAAAGAGAGATTTTCTATTCATGCAACTGAAGAGTCCAATTCTTGAAGAATTGCTTTCCCCCTCAAATATGCCTCTCCTCTCAATGTGACAAGATGTGTTAAACTGCCATTGCCATACAACTATTTATAGCATTCTCACATTTCTGGTGGAGTCATTATTCTTCTGACCCACTCTTTCAAAGCAGTTGGATTTGTAATAAAATTAAATTAATTAAAATTATATGAACTATAAGAAAACCTCTATGGACTATGATTTATTATCTTGAAGGAAAAAAAAAGGTTAAGTTTTATCAACATGTTTGGTGCAAAGGAAAAGATTTGAAATAAGATTCATCACAAATTCTATTTTTCCAGTGTGCATCTGGCAGCTTGAAGGGGAAGAAAAAGGTCTGTTTAAGCTTCTGTATATCACCAAATGCACTGTTACTCAAGCAGGTGAAATTGAATCTAATTCCTACAATTCTCATTATTTGTAACAATTAGCATGTCCATATTGATGATCTGCCATGTGTACTTACTTTCTTTACATCTCCTAAATTGTCCCAATAGCTAAGAAAGAAAATGTTTATAAAAGAAATGGGAAAACAGATGGCTTGATCCCTCATTTGTCTGAGTCCTGGCTTATTTGTTGGGAAAGCAGTTGTGACATATTAGAAGAAGATATAATGAGTGTATAATAAAATGTCTTTCTTAGTTAATAACCCTCACACCTAGATTTTAGGTTAAAATGACTTTCAAATGACAAAAGATGAAACAAAATATTTTCCAATTGAATATCAATTGCTGCAAATGTTACTACAAAATTTATTGGTAGAAATTGAACATAATGTCTCATTATTGTGGATGAGCTAAAGAGAAACATTATAGTGGCTTTAAAGGACAGAATTTGAGGGTTAACCTGGAGATGATACAAAATAGATTTTTTTTTGAGAGAGAGGGGGCTTATATCTGAAGTGTAATAAAGAATATTGCATTTACAATATCAAGTCTATATTAAAAATATTTTTAAAATTCTACATTAAATATACCAGCATTTCTTCTGTGAAATAAATTACAGAAAAATTTTAAAAAATAAATACTACAAAACTGAGAACTAGAAACCAATGTGGCAATATCATGCTGCATGTCCGCAGGTGACTAGAAAGCGGCCTGTCTGTTCATGTCAACAATGAAACCTCATCCTGCTCCTTTGGTGGCATATTCCTCTATAAACCGTTTCCCTTTAATTATAGAGCTCTGCTGGGCACTGATTTTTTTAATTAAATGTTTCTCTAACATTACCCATATCAAGTTCCAAAATTATTTTGTCTTTCAGTCATAGAAGCAGCCTCAATTATGGGCCAACAGCAGTCCTATGATTATGACTGAGACGGCATGTATCATACCACTGTTTTTGGAACAATTCTGGGAAAATCCCAAATACTGTTGCTGAGTGGTCATACTGCCAGGGTTTTCTCATAAGCTCCAATCTGTGTAATTCCAAGTTGTAGATACTTTCAAAATCTTGAAATGTGGATCAAAAGGGCCCAAATCACTGAACTGAAGCATTGCTGTCATTCGGCTATAGGTTGCTATTTTTTGGCCTTTAGAGTTTATGGGCAAAATAGCATTGGAGTGGGAAATTGGAAGCTCTCAATACCTGCAGATATTTCTAACCAAATCACTAAGCACAACTACAGCAATAGTAGTTAAGGAGGTCACCTGAACTGCTGAGAGAAGGTGGAGAGAACTACAGGAAACTAAAACAGACAGAGATAGACAGCGTAAGTTTCCTGGAGCTTTGAGACAAGGCTAATGAAGGTGGAACGGGAGGCTGGGGCTGCGACAAAGCTCGCTCCAGACGCCATGCAGCAGACCCCCCAAGGCCTTGGTGTACCTCTGGGGCACAAGTGTCCATTTTAAAGTATAATTTTTTTCATAAAGTAAAGCTGAAAGGACTCCTGTTGCCTGTGCACTTTCTGGACTGTTGAACATGATAATTCTAACACTCCTATGCTGGCTCATCCTACCTGGGAAGAACCTCTTGAGTGCCAAAGAATCCCTCACTCTTCTGTCATAGTTAACATCATTACCAATCATGGATGAACTGATTGATTTTGTACCAATCACACACTAACAGTCAGATAAATATAAATTATAAAATTAAGAAACAATTTTGGAATCCTTTCTCATTAGGTCTATGTTGGTAACTCTATTTTCCTTTAATTTTCAAACCTTCCCACAAATACCACTACACACTACACACTTTCAACACTCAATCCTCCTACTGAACTTCTGCCCCCTCATTTTAACAAAGGACTCAACTTCTTTTGTAAATAATAGAATAGTCACAGTAATAATTGTGCTGAACAAAAATAAAAATTACGTAAGACCATGAGTGTACTTTTCTTCTGATTTCTATCAAACCAAGAGTGTTTAAAGATGATGATGCCAACTTATTTTACATTACATTTGAGTTTAGTGTGATCTCAACAGCATTAATATTTCCATAATTTTTGTGGACAGAATTCTTGAAGGCTTGGATGTGAAACCTCCATTTATGAGATTGGGTGAGCAGAGCTGAGGGCATAAAGCTGAAGGAGGCACATCCTGAATTTTAAGAGTAGGTCAGAAGAGCAAGTGGTGTGAGGGTAGTGGAGTTTTGTTTGTTGGTTGGTTTGGTTCAGTTTGGTTTGTTTGGGTGCTGGGATTAAACCAGGCCTCCTGGATGCCAGGAATGCACTCTGCCACTGACAGACACTCTCAGGCCCTGGACTATTACTTCTTCAGCATCATCCATGTGATAGACAAGCTAGAGAGTTTGTACAAACTTCACTTGGAAAGGATTATTATCATTTATAAGCTGCCTGAAAAAAATATTCAGCCTCACATGCTACATTCAGAATCAAAGAATTAAAATTAATTTTGTTACATATACAATTACCTTAAATAATTTGCATAAAGCACTCTATATACATATGATAATGATTGTGACTCAATGCTCTTTGTTGGCACTGGATTATTTCCTGCAGAGGAGGGGCTGCCCTGTGTACAGAGAGGTCCCCCTAGTAAAAACTTTAATTTCTCTTTAAAGTAAAGAAGGTTAAGCTTTTCTCAACATAATCTTTTCAAAATACTATTTTCAGTATTACAAGTTTCTTTTAACTTACTGTAGATCTTTTGATATCTGTCTTCTCTTTCAAGATCACAAACTAAAATTTAGCTAGCAATGTAAATGCTAATATAAGTAGAACAATGACAGACATTAAGGTCTCTCAATGCCACTTACAATTCTTGGCTCACATGTGCAAGAATGTGAGTTCAAACCCAGCACCATTTATTTACATGACGAAGTGTTGGGGCAATGAGGATCACACTAAAACTAAATAAAGTTAATTTTTCTTTTTCTTCCTCTTTCTCACTATCCCCCTCTCTTAAAACAAAAGAAAAGAAAATGTACATATAAATGCTGCAGGTGTTGCTCAGTGGTTAAGTGCCTCAGGGTTCAATCCTTAGTTTCTTTCTTTATATTTTTTTGGTACCAAAGAAAATAAATTGGTGCATATCTTCTTTTCTGCCAACTCTGCTATATTTTGCTTCTCTGCTGCTTTTAGTAAATGTTGTTCATGTCTGTTGATATTTAGTAACAAAGAGGTTTTTAATTTTTGTATGTCAAACACCTTCCCTCCCCGTCGTTGATGGCTGTTGCAGCCCATGCTTGTAAATCCTGAAGCGTAAGCACATGAACTACATACTCTTCAGTTGCTTCCACCTTCAGGGACAGTACTGCCACCGATATTTTTGGATCCTCACATCTTCTACTTCTGTGCTTCAAGCAAATTAAAACCTGATGAAACAGGGCTGTGGGTTTCCAAGTTAAGCCACTGAAGACCAAGCTTTTCCACGCATGTTCTAAGAGGGCTATGGCATTGCCTAATCCGTCAGCGTATTTGCAGGAATAGTCATTGAGGACTGAAGTGATTATCTGAAGTGATAGCTTAAAATTAATTCTAAATGTACAAATTTCATAATTCCACAAAATGGTATTCTATACAATTAGTAAATTTTATATGTAGTATATTCTAAGTAAATTGGAATTATTTTTTAAAATTTTTCAAGTCATGAAATTTTGGGGATTTAATTAAAATCACTTTGATGAAATTCATCAACTCTCTCTCTGGTATAAAGGCTGTGGTTAGTGCTGTACTAAGTGTAACACAGGAATGAAAACACAAAGCATGAAGACCAGGAAGTCTCTAAGGCTTGGAAGTGGTCAGAGCAGTAAAGCAAAAACAAGGGTATATAACAAAACAGTAAGTAAGTGAAAGGCAAATAGACATAATGTCTTCTACGGAGCAAAGATACACATCCTTTTTTGTACAATTTGACAGAATACCACCAAACACATACTTAAACAACTTTTCTCATATTAAATCTTTTAGAATATTTTTAGGAATTGTCTTTACTGATTATTTTCCCTTAGAAATGATTAACTGCAAAATTGAAGAAAAATTGTATAAAAGGAAAATTGCTGCTATGATATACATAGAGTCTTTCCTCTAAGCCCTATTTTTGCCCCCTTTGTGGACTATCAGATTGTTATAGATATGTGGGTTAGTTTAAGTATCTGCTATTCTATTCTACTCTATTGGTTTTCTTGCCTACTAGGATACCAATAACATATTGTTTTTGTTCCTACAGCTCTATAGGATGATTTGAGGACAGGTATTTCTATTCCTCCTATTTTGTTTTGTTTTTTTTTTCCCTTAGTAGTGGTTTGGCTATTCTGAATTTCTTATTGTTCCAAATGAATTTGAGAAATGATTTTTCTGTATCCTTGTAGAATGTCATTGGTGTCTTGAGGAGGATTGTGTTGAATCTGTACAGGGCTGCACAGTAGAATGTCCATTTAACTATATTGATTCTGCCTAACCAAGAACATGGGCTATCTTTCCATCTTCTCAGGTCTTCTTTAATTTCTTTCCTCAATGTTTAATAGTTTTCAACGTAGAGGTCTTTTACTTTCTTTGTTATATTAATTTCTAAAACTTTTATTCTGTTTAAAGTTATTGTGAATGCAATGGATTTCCTGATTTCTTCTTCAGCAGAATTGCTATTGGAGTATAAGAAAGCTATTGATTTATGGGTGTTTATTTTATATCCTGCCAAATTGCAGAATTAATTTATAAGCTCTAGAAGTCTTCTGATAGATATTTTGGGGCCTTCTAGATATAGGATTGTATCATCAGCAAATAGAGAGGGTTTAACTTCCTCTTATCCTCTCCAAATCCCTTTGATTTCCTTTTCATGATTAATTGCTCTGGGTAGGGTTTCAAGGACTAAATTAAATAAAAGTGATGAGTGTAGAAAGTTTTGACTTGTTCCTGAATTTAGTGGGAATGAGAGTCTGTTCAACAAATGGTGCTGGACAAACTGCACTGCCACATACAGACTATTGAATGTAGATCCTTGTCTCTCACCTTGCACAAAAACAAATCAAATGGACCAAAGAACTAGGAACTAAACCAGCAACCATACAATTATTAGAAGAAAAAGTACAATCAACACTCCACCATATTGGTGTAGGCACTTTTTTCGTTAACAAGAATCCATAGATTTAGAATTAAAATCAAGAATTAATGAGTGTGATACCATTAAATTGAATAAATTCTGCACAGCTAAGGGATTAGTCAAGACTGTCAAGACAGAACCTAGAGAATGGGAGAAAATCATGGCCTGTTACCTCTATAACAGAGGACTAATATCCAGAATATAGTGCTAATATCGAGAATATACAAAGAATGCAAAAAACAACACCAAAAGCACAGACACTCCAATCAATACATGGGATGTGCCACTAAACAGATACTTCTCCATAGAGGAAGTTGTAAATTCCAAAAAATATATGAGAAAGTGTTCTACAGCATGAGCCATAAGAGAATGCAAATCAAAACTCCACTGAGATTCCATCTCTCTCCAAGCAGAATGGCAAATATGAGGAATACAAACAATAAGAGATGCTGGAGGGGTTGTAGAGAGAAAGGAATACTAACATACTGGTAGTGGGATTGCACTGATACTCTGACAAGCAGGGTCAAGACTACTCAAACAATTAGGGATTGAATAACCATACGCTCCAGCTATCCCACTCCTGCGTATTCTCAGAACGGCTAGAATCAACTTATTGCACAGCTACAGCTACATCCATGTTTATAGCAGCTCAATTTACAATAGAGAAATTATAAAAATAACCGAGATGTCCTCCACAGGATGAATGGATCCACAAACTGTGGTATTTATATTCCATAGAGTTCTACTCAGCTAGTAAAAAGAACAATATCATGTCTTTTGCAGGCAAATGAATGGAAATGGTAAAAAATCATGCTGAATGAAATAAGCCAAGCCGAGAGACTTAAGAATTGAATATTTTCTCTTATATGTGAAAGCTAGAGTAAAACCTAAGAAAGGCTGAAAGTTCATCAATTTTGTTTAATAGACTCACCAAATCTGAAGTCACACCTAAGCTATGGGGATTATAGCTATGGGGAGGGGGGAAAAAGGAGGGAGGAAGGAAAAGGGTGTAATCAATAGTGTAAGGTACAGTTGACTTCCATGAGAACTCCAAGTGCACACAGGCAGGCATACAAATCTCATAATTTCAAGGTTTAAATTACATGTACATGGTCATCTATATCTGTAAATTGGGGGAACTACAGAGGAGTCATGAGATTTTGGGAGTGGGGGAAAGGGAAAAGATACTGGAGCAAAATGGAGTTTAAGCAACTCTGCCAATATATATGCATGTGTGAATGTGAACCAACAAATCCCTTCATTATGTAAAACCATGTTGAACCAATAAACCAAGGAAAAGGAAAAAAGAAAAAGTGTTATAGCAAAACAAAAAAAACAAAAACAAAAACAAAAAAACACACAAAACCCCTGACCTAGAGTCCGTGCTTCTCCAGGCCTTAGGCTAACTTTATGCCTTTTATGCTCCAACCTGAGATATGTGTACTTCTACTTTACACTAATGTACATGATTCACATCTGTGCCTGCATCGTCTATATCTATAATGCATTTCTACATCACTTCCTGAAATTATTACTCTGTATGTACTGACATTTTTGATGCTTATGCATGGTTATGTTTAGTACCTATACATACGATTAATGCTTGCTTCTCCAATTATAATATGATGTGCTTCTGGTTTCATATAGCCAGGGCTTAAAAAATGACCTCAGTTTCAGATCAGTATGCAATCAATTAACGAAATACTCAATGTGAAGTCATTCATCACCAGTCCCTCATTTCAGCAGTGCACAAGGTTTGTCCCCACTTTCCTCTGAAACTGGAATATCTAAACTCATGCATCACCTAAAAGGATGGTTAGGACAGATTTATTTTGATGGTTTAAGGTGATTTAATATGAAGCCCAGAAATGAAATTGCCATTACTACGTAACTTTAATATCAAATAGAAAAGAGTTGTCTATCCTTTTATAAAATTTAAATAATGTTACACCAGAAGGTCTCACTACTGATGTTCTATCCAACATGAAAAAGGAATGGAGAAAAAGTTAATTATAAATAAGAGTCAAGGAGGCTTATTTTTTTAATCTCTGAAGCTCTATTAAAATACCTTTGGAAATAAAGAGTAGAACATCTGGACTTTCTGGAATGAAAGTGCATTTGTAACATGAAAAATGAAAAGTTGTGTTATATTTATCTAATGAGTGTTTCACATTAAATACAAGCCACATGTTCCTAATTTTGTACAATTAGTTAAAATAAATTTTTACAAAGGATAACTATTTTAATATCTGATAAATATTATGTAAAAACTCATGAAAATTCAAGAATGAAAAATTATTTCTTAAAAGGACAGTGGAAATATATGCAGGTTTGAAAGAAAGCTCTGTCATTTCAAGAGGTTTCAAGACTCCTAGCATTTGGAAAAGGGAGGGTAATTTTATCATCTGAAGTTAAAGCTAAGCAACACGTTGATGCCATCACTATTTTGGAGCATAAGATCTGTGATATGCCAGGAGCTGAGCACATTGTAAATGCATAACGTCAATCCAGGTAGAGGGCGTGTCTGAGTGCTTTTAGTGTTTTAGACGTTAGAGGGTGCATATGCATTCCTTTTATCTTAACATAGGATTAATATAATTCTTAATATCGATCACAGACTGACTTGAACTATAATTTACTTCTAGTTTGCAAGAGGAAAGTGAAGTTGCCAAGGCCACCTGGAGAATGGACTGAGAAATATTGATTCTCATCATCGAAATTCCACCTG
Organism: Aplodontia rufa; assembly: GCA_004027875.1. Classification (NCBI taxonomy): domain Eukaryota; kingdom Metazoa; phylum Chordata; class Mammalia; order Rodentia; family Aplodontiidae; genus Aplodontia; species Aplodontia rufa. The sequence goes on from PVKS010016077.1 coordinate 41,399, forward strand.
AATAAACATTCCAGCACCTTTGCCAACCAAGGCTTTTGCAGTTGGGTTGCTTTTAAATTCATTTCTGATAAAGGTGTCTGGGTTTGTCATTATTGCATGGGTGCTTTAGAGGAAAAGCATTCAGACTTTCACTGTTGAAGATCAGGTTCATTTGGGGCTATTTAGAGAAGCCCGTTATCCCTGAGAGCCGATCCTCTTCTCACTCTGCTTCATGGACTTGGCTTTAATATTTTCTCTTCTTTTGAGGCCTAGTTAATTTTGTCAAAATGAATTTTCAGTACTTTAATATGTTAATAGACTCTCTAATTTCTGAATAAATAGCACTTAATTCTGGTGCTAGGTGCTTTTTTTCATGTGGCTAAATTCAGTTCACTAGTATTTAGTGAGAGTTTCTGAGTACTAAGGATTTCAGTCTGTGACTTTGGTTAGTTGTTTTGCTATTTTGATGATATCATGTGTTGCTGGTGTCAAATGCACATTGATTCAGAGAAAGAATTTGAAGGCTTTTTTTCTTCTCCCTGTCTTGAGGGATTTATAAAGGATTGATGTCACTTTTTGTCAGAAATTGTTGTAGAAGTCACCAGTGCATACTCTTTGATAATCTTTTAGGTAGGGAATGCTTTAAAATTATTCATTTTATTTTTATAATATTAGAGAAATATTTGGTTTTTATAAATTTCTTCTTTAGTCAGCTTTAGTAAGTTGTGTCTCTAGGAATTTCTTCATTCTCATAATTTTTAAATCCATTGGCATAAATTTGCTTATAGTTCTCCTTGTGGTTTTCTTGTACTATTGTAAAGTTCCATAGTGATAACTCCCTTTTTTATTCCTGATTTTAGTACATTTGAATTTTTGGTCATGCTCTTATAATTAGTCTAACTAAAGAATTGATAATTAGTAGTTCATTTGTTTTTTTTTTAAGAGACAGCTTTAGGAGTCATTTAATTTATGTATTATTTTATTTTCTTTGTTTTCTTCATTGCTGCCTTAAAGTGTGCTGTTTTCTTCATCTGCTAGCTATAAATTGCATTTGCTCTTAAAGGTCCTTTTTTGAGGTCCTTTTTTGACTATTCTGATAATCCCTCTCTGCCCCATTTATAATATGCATTTAAATTTGATAGGACAAATAAACCTGTATGGCATACAGTTTTTCCTGTATTTGAAAAAATCCCCTTTTACTCTAATTTAGCAAGATTATCTAGCAGTGAGTTGTTTTTACTTTCAAATATTAAAAGCTTCTAACTTTTCTAAGATCACTATGGATCCTTTGGGTCCACATTATTCATTGAATCATTCTCTGCAGAAATTTATGCACACACATACACACACACACACACACACACACATACATACACAGATATATGTACAATTGACCTTAATAGAGAACAGTAAATTCTACAACCAGAAGAAATAGTGTTTTATAAACCATTAAAATAAAGATATATAAAAATCATGCCATGAGTTACAGATTTCCTAATACTAAACAGCATTTCCTCCATATTTAAAAAAACAGTTTCTACTATTTTTCTGAGAAGATGCTTTTGAATAATGAATAGTTAATATGTGTCATCTCTACGTTGAGAAAAGAGCTAATATTACTCAAGAATTTTAGTAAAATTAGAGTAAGTTGAAATTCCTCCTCTCAATCTTACATTTTTTCCCTAAAAGATTCAGAGTATAGGTCCTGAGTGCTATAAAATGCTTATATGATATAAAATGTTTCTTATACAATGCAAAAGCATTACCAATAAGATGACCTACATTAAGGACAAATACATTAATATTAGATAGATGTGTCTTTATTTATTCACATTAAAGTTTTTATTTTTATTCCTTAAATTTGAAATAAAAGTAATTTTTTGTTCCCATGAGTCAGCCTCATTTATGGGAATTGAATACCAGATGATCTAAAGCAATGATTATGTTCCAAAAATTGTTGTACCATATCTCAATGTACAATGTGTGATTACAGTGAAAGCCAGTACTTTGCTTTTAAAACTATGTCAAAAATCACATGGAGGAGAGGCAGTCTTTTCAACAAATGGTGCTGGACAAACTGGACAGCCACTTGCAGAAAGTTGAAATTAGAACCAAATCTTTCTCCTTGCACGAGAATCAAATCAAACTGGATCAAGGTGCTAGGAATTAAACCAGCTACCTTGCAACTGATGGAATAAATTAGGTCCAACACTTCAGCATTAGGGAGTAAGCAAAGACTTTCTCAACATGTCTCTTAAAGTGAAGGAAATAAAGTCAAAAATCAGTGACTGGGATGCGATAAAGCTAAAAAGCTTTTGCACTGCCAAGGAAATAATCAAAGAGACAAGAGGTTTCCTACAGAAATGCAGAGAATCATGGGCTGTGATTCTTCTAACAGGAGTCTCATATCCAGACTCTACAAAATCCTCAAAAACCTCAACTACAAAAACACAAACAACCCAATTAATAAATGGGCTAAAGAGCTAAATAGAAACTTCTCAACAGAGGACATTGATCAAGTCAATGAATACATGAGAAAGTGCTCTAAATCCTAGCAATCAGAGAAATGCAAATGAAAACTACATTAAGATATTACCTCATGCCAGTCAGGTTAGCAAAAATGAAGAAAATAAACAATAATAGATGCTGGAGGGGCTGTGGAGAGATAGGTACACTAGTATACTGTTGGTGGAGCTGCAGACTGGTACAGCCACAGCAGTGTGGAGAATCCTCAAAACCTTGGGATGAGCTCACCATATGATCCTGCTATTCCTCTCCTGGGTATTTTTCCAGGGGATTTAGAATCAGCACATTATAGTGACACAGCAATATCTATGTTCATAGCAACTCAATTTACATTAGCTAAATTATGGAAACAACCCAGATGTCCCTCACTGGATGAATGGATCCAAAAACTGTGGTACATTTATACCATGGAGTTTTCCTCAGCGATTAGAAACAATGATGTTGCAGCCTTTGAAGGTAAATGGATGGCTATGGAAGAAATTATGCTGAGTGAAATTAGCATAACCCAGAGAATCAAGGGTCAAATATCTTCACTCATCTGTGGATGCTGGAGCTCCTGGCCATTGAGAAAGGAGGTCTAGTATCATGTTTTTAAATCTGGATAAGGTGTAATGTCATACAACCTAAGGCATTTTTAGAGATGTTTTGGGAAGGGGAGGGGAGGGATAAGGGTGGGTAATTGGGGGGGAGCTTTTGGGAGTAAATCTAATTTTCAGAATCTATACATTATATTATTCCGTTAGAAGCTTGTGTGATTGTTCAACAAATAAATTTCTGAATAAAAAAACTATGTCAAAGAACAAAATAACCACAAATATGGTTCAAAGATCTAATTGACTTCTATCAC